>CM050322.1:71799958-71840184 GCA_027475135.1 Bactrocera correcta | reverse complement strand
GCGTCGAAAAGGGGCAAAAGTTGAGAACGCAAACAAGCGTTGCAGGCAAAAGTTTTGTAAACAAGACAGCATAAATTAAAAATATCAAAAAAGCAAGAAAAAACCAGCACCTACAACAACAACATAAGCGTACAAACTAACGTGAAATATTTGCGCATTTGCAGTGCATGAACGAGCGGGGCTACAGTTTAGAGGGAAGAGAGAGAATTTAGCTTGCGATGACTTTATTTAGTAAATACTCACAAGAGTAGCGTAGAGTTAAAGGTGGAGAGTTGGGTAAACACTCGCCGGAGTCAAGTCAAAGAGCAGCAGGCGTTGACCGGCAGTTGAAGTTTTCAAAAGAATTCAAAGAGATTAAATAAATAAATATTTTTTAAATGCAAATTTTGCTGAACTTTGAAAACAAGATTTGCTTTGAGCTAAACAAACGCGATGAGGTAGGGTGCACGAGAGCTGCGAGGGTCACTAGGTATTGTGCGTTATGGCCACCTAAAGAAGGGGAGGAGCTTGATTCCGATTGAGTAATTTGTATGACAGTTACATATATGCTATAGTGATCCGATAACGGGGATTCTGACAAATGAGTAATTTCTTTGAGAGAAAAGTACTTTTGCGAAATTTCACATCAATATCTCAAAAACTGAAAGCCTACTTTGAGTCTATACATATGTACGTAGCTTATTTGACTCAGCCCGTCATGTTGATCATATATAAAGGGTGATCCATTACGAGGTTTCCTACTTTTTTTTTTTAAGAAAAACCACAGAAAATTGAAATTTAATACGAAATGTTTATTATCATTCGAAAGAACATTCTTTGGCCGTGGCTAAGTCAATCCATCCGTTGAGTCCAATGTTCGATGAATCGTTCGAGCATTGCGAGTGGTAATTGGCGAATGACATGCGTGTTGTTCCGCTTGAAGGCCCGAATCTCTTAAAAAAAAATGCTAACAGTGGATTATCACACGATCTTGGCGGCCAATCGATCGTCGCAAAACGTGAATTTGTCTGCTTACGCCACGTTCTCACCGGCATAGTTTTCGAAGAATTATGGACGAATGGTTCCATCGGCACACAAACCACACCAAACCGTTATTTTTCCTAAATGAAATGGAAGCTTTTGAATCTCTTCACATTGCTCTTTGTCCCAAATACCGCAACTTTGCTTATTTACTTACCCATTGAGCCAGAAATGGATCTCATCGCTGAACAAAGTTTTGCTCGAAAATGTCGAATCTTCTTGTAACTTTTCAAGAGCAATTAAAGTGAAGCTATATCACTTGGGAAGATCGAGTGGCTTAAATTCTTGCACAAGCTGTATTCTGTACTTTTTCAATTGAGATGATTGAGATCTTCAACGTAAAATGCGTCAAGTCGTACGATACATCAGTCCGAGTTGCTGCTAACGACGTCAAGGCGACTCTCTACTGTGTTCGCGTATACTCTGAGCTACGGCTGCTATACAGAGTTTTTTCGGAAAGTAATAAGACTGATTTTCTTCCACCGCGACTGTTCTTTAAGGCGTGCGAGCACCGACTGGATTCGGCAGAGGGCGTTCCTAGCTAACGAACAAGCGGCTGGTCAATTGTCTCCGAGCACCAGCACAATACAAACGTTTTCGACGTGTTTCTGTGAGTGGCTCAAGTCCAAATCTGCGACAAAGACATTTAATATGATCAAGCAGGTTTACCCAGATGTTGCTTTAGGAAGAAGCGGTGTGTTTCGGTGGCACCAGGCCTTTTTGTAGGGACGGAAGAAAGTCGCTGATCAAGATCATGCTGGGAGACCTGCGACTTCGGTAAATACAGCCAATGTGACTCGTCTGCGCAAAGTTTTGAACTCAGACCGTCGACTAAGTATTTTTTTAATTGCCCAGATGCTAAATTTATCAAAACGAAGGGTCAATTGGTTCCGACAAGACATCTCAGTTGATTGGAAGTTGCCCGACGACAACGATCCGGCTCACACCGCCTTTCTTGTGAAAAGCTACCTAATCAAGGCCGGTATCTCAACACTTCCGCAGCCTCCTACAGTCCAGATGTGGCCCCCGGACTTTCTTGTTTCCTTGCCTGAAGAAGTAAAAATTAATGAAGAAGTAAAAAAAGGTTTAATGTGATCTAAAAGCAGTAAGGGTGTTAATATAGGTCTGTTCTAAACTGTAAGAACTGATATGCCTCTGAACTTTACAAAATATGTGTCTTCCATAAGGTAATCTGGGAAATTAAAGGGTTGCTGCGGAAACAGCGCCGTTTCGATTTTTCAAAAGTAACTGGGAGTGAAATATGACGGAGAATATTTCTAAATGGGACTCTCTATAGCTAATTAAAGGTGAAATACAGAGTCGTTTTTATGGGGTTGCATGGGTTTACTCGGGTAAAAAAATATTGTAAACTCGGCCATTGCGAAGTCATTTCCGACGACCCCACGGAACAAAGATGCGCCCACATCTAAAAGTAAAGAAAACACGTGTTTTTGTTAAAACCTTAACTTAGAACCTGGACGAAGGGGAAAAACTGAAAATTGAATTTTTGGCAGACATTTTTACAAAAAAAAAAAAATGAAAATTTCGCGATCTTTTTTTCCAAATATTTGTAATCGAAACAAAATCCTTCGTCCCAATCTTTAAGATATCTACCTCAACGATATGTGTAAAATATTATCAAAATTGGTTGAGTAGTTTTCGAGAAATATTGCCAACCGACTTCAAAAACACGCTTCGAGAAAAACGCATTTAACATAGCTTGCCTCGAGCCCTCTAGTAGAATTTAATAACTAATTTATAACTAAATAAAATAACTTGATTGTTTGAAACCCCTAAACCCATGTAACCCCGTAAAGAAGTTTTTTGGCCTGCAAGATAACAGAATGTACCTAAAAATTGGATTCGTCAACTTTTGCCGTTATAACCGGAAAAGATAGACTTAAACGATAGTGTTGTTATCTCCAAGCAAATTGTTCGTTGTCTCTCCTAACGAATAAATATTTATTAAAAACTACTACCTGTACAAAATATTTTCGAATATGTCCGAAGAAGCTGGAAATAAGTTTGTCTCGATCAAATCATTGAGGGACGGAAGCATGGTTTGATATCTATATGTATACCCTCCTTAATTTTTCAATTTTCCACTAAATGGCTAGCTTTTGACGCATGTCTATATTACTCGCTTTTCAGTGGCTTGAACGCTTCCAAAGTTATTTCTTGTTTTATTTGTTTTTTTTTTTTTAATTTCAACGCATCTTTGGCATCATTGCTTTGCGTGCAACCGCTGCCGCTCGAGTTGCTGCTGAGTCAGCTGAAAGGCGTGCGAAAAGGCTTTAAATCTCATCGACCTACTGACCGTTTGGACTTTTGCTTGCGTTGCTCATGCGGTCATTTGATAATCCATTCATTGCTTTTCATTTCTTTTCACTGCTTCCAATATAAATTATGCTGCATAAATGCTGAACAAAGCAATTTCTCTACGAGCATATTACATATATACACAAATTGCACACATAGATAAGAGCGTAGCGTATGTATATACCAAAAATATATTTATTTATATACATAGATACATATATAAATACATATGCATGTGTGGGCTATCAACATATCCTTATGAAATGCGCTTTTAATATTAAAATTTTATGGAGTTATTTTTATCGGTCATAGAGTATGCAGAGTTCAGCTCAAGGCAAATAAATTCGCATAGATATTGAATTTAAAAGCTATCTACAGAAAGCGAAGGAAGCTACCTGGTTGATGAAGAGCTCTAATTTATAATCATAATTTATTGATTTTCTAATGTCTAATTGAAATTCCTCACAATCGTGTGCTTGTATGGTGGTGATGCCTCTAAGTATACACATCTGAATAATGAGAGAACTTAACTTGTCAATTGAAAAGTCCCTGGCCTACCATAGGGGAAAATATTTTTTGATAAACCTATTTTTTGTTTATTAACATAGTCCACTTCAAAGCCGATATACATATTAAAGCGACCCTCCAACTTTTTCATACCATTTTTGTTGTAAGGTTTGTCCTTCGCTTCAATACATTACTCAGCGATCGCCTCTTCATGCGATGAAAATCTCTTCCCATAAGATATTCTGTTAAGATCTGAAAACAAGAAATAGTTGCTGAGGGCCAGATCTGGAGAATACTGTAGAAGTGGAAGCAATTCGTAGCCCAATTCATAGCTTTTTGCCATCAATTTATACTGACTTGGAACACGATGTATTGTCTTCGTTTCTAATAAGGCTATGTAATAGTCGGTTTTGACAATGCTTCCTTTTTCAAGGTTGTCAATAACAATAGTTCACTACGCAACTCAAAATATAGATGGCATAACCTTGCCAGTCGACTGTTGCGTTTGTCCACGCTTTGGTGCGAGTTCATGGTGCGAAGTCCACTCGGATGACAGTCGATTGAACTTAGAAATGAAATGATGGAGCCATGTTTCATTCATTGTCGTAAAAACTTGGATTTATTACGCTTGAACATCTCCCAAATATTGCTTCGAATCATCAACTCGTCATTGTTTTTGGTCAAATAATATGATTTACATGCTCAGTTAATATTCTTACAGTGTCTCCTATCTCGAGCAACTTCATTTTACGGTCATATAAAATAATTTTGGGGACTTTTTTGGTGTTTTCGTCCATAGCAACTTTCTTTTTACCAGAGGCGGATTAACGATGGTTCTAATGAGGACAGTTTTTGATATGCTTTGTGTGATTCAAAAAATGTATTTGTGAAATATTCGACTCTATAAAAGGATTCTGCAATATTTTCAATAAGCCGTAGCCGAATTCCGTTGGAAACACTAATTTGAAAGCAAATGCATTTTTAATTCTTTTTTCATAGTAAAATTCGCCAGTAAAACTTTGTAAACAAACAACTGACGCACAGTCATATGGAGATCACACAAACTTTAAATAAGTTGAACCTATCTGAAAAACAATTGTTTCTATCGATGCAGTTTGCCTGCGCAGTTTAAATGTGTTAGTCTGGGTCAAATTTGATATGCTGTGTATAAGCCATACTAATAACGTAAATACCATATTTAGTGGATGAGAATTAGAGCAAATACTTACTTATACTTATACCGATTTGATTCAGTTTTGACAACAGATCACCATCAAGAGAAAAAGAGGTCGTCCACTGTATGTTATTGAGATATAAAAAAAAATATTGACAAAAATTTATTTAAGGTATGTTAGGTAAAATCCATCGATGAGTTTCATCAGTTCTCATAACGAGTACTTCATAGAAATATTTCCGCTATTCTAGTTGACATTTTGTCAAATATTTGACTATATATTGTGTGAGTCATCTCAATAAAATTACGTGGAAATATGTACTGAAGAATGTTTTTATTTAATGCTAAAAGTAAATGCAATCAGCTCAGACTCACTTCTAACTTCAATATACTACAGTTTTATATAAATATCACGGAATTTCCAGTAGACTTAATATAGTCTATCTTCGTTCATATGTGTGATATTGTAATGAAATTAAGTAGACAAGTTATTCAGAATGCAAAGAAGCGTCAAAATTTTTAAAACCGGTCCAAACCGTGGTCTAGACGTTTAATACCAAACATATTGTTTTGTTTTCTATTTCCTTATTTTTTATTCTTCTAATTTGAATAAGAGTGAATATCCTTACGTTATCCATTAGAAAGTGCGAACAATCATTACATTGACTTTTTTTCTTAGTTCCTGAGGCAATTTCAGCTAGGACCTTAATATGTCTCGGTTCGTTTTGTTCCAAAGATTACGAGTGTGATTACTTATATAAACAATTATTGGTGCACAAGTTTTTTGACGGATTCAAAAATCGAATTTCCTGCCAAGTAAGATCATCGTGTCAGTTATTGATTGTTTTTGGCTTTGAGTATATGTAGATATTGTATGGACAATATTCATGGTTTCGTCGACGGAAAAGCGCGGAAATAGTTTTGAGAACCCACCTTTTTTTTAGTTATTTAAATTTTTAACTGATTGTATTTACGAGAATTGGTCTCTAAATTTCTGAAGTTCCGATGTGAAATTATGCATACGTTCTGTTTTCCCCAAGAAGCTGCTTACCACTTTAGAAAAGTACCGCTTCAACTCTATTTCAAAAATGTCAACAAATTTCTATATCGGACCACTACATCATATATTTAAGTTCTTGTTGAGTACGTAACCTCATACTAGACTCGTCAGGAGAGGTTGATCTCCACCCACCACTCCTGTGTAGAGCTTGGTGAGGTAGAGTTGGCGTCCACTGAAGTGTCTTTCTGCTGTTATGCTGTGCTCTGTTTTCGATTTTTTGGTCAGTATTTCTGTGGCTTCGTTATGATAACGATTCTTCCTCTGGAAACCTGCCTGCCTCCTGGTTTCGACGGAAGGTTTTGATTGTCTTCTTATGGTGCCTTATGTTCTCTTCGTCATTGAGATGTTGAGCCTGATCCTTGCCAATCTTACCTAGAAAAAACTACCTTGGTAGCGGTTTTTCTTCACTTTATTCAACTATTTCTTTCTTTCATTTTCTTTTCTGACAACCGGGAGGGTGGACGGCAATATTTTATTGTCAGTTGTCTTTTCTTTAATTATTTTTTTCTTACGACAACAGGAAGGTTGCTTTCGTCGGACCCCGTTAGGGACCCAAGAGTCCTACATACTGTTGTCAATGTCGTTGCCCTTGTCAAAGCGCTGGCCGTCAAGGTGTTTGTAGTTACTGTATTATTAATTGTTGTTCCCACGATGCTTAGAAAAAGCATTTAACACTTCGGACCTCACCCGGGAATTGAAAGAGGATCGTTCACGTTAAATTATTCAATTTCTGCCCACTGACCATTCCGCCATCAGCTAAGGTACTTCGCACCTTGGCTTAGGTTGGTGTTGATGCCAGTGTCCTCACACTTTCATAATAAGAGATGGCTAAAATTAAAGGTTTATCATCCAGACACCCATTTTAAGAATTATGAGGTATCCTTCGTAGTTCGTAAAAGAAATTAAATTTCGCCCATTACTATGTATTATTTAAGTTCTTTCGCCACGGCAACGCAGAAGGAGAGTTTGTATAATTTCCGACAACGTATCGAGGAAGAACTGGTGCCTAAGTAAACATAAATCACTGCAACTTCAAGTTAATATCAGTGAAGTTCAACATTTGGACTCAGACGAGCGCCTGCTGACTCTTTAACTCGACCACGAGTGATATTTCAGACCATTTAGAGTAAACTGTTAGGAGCCATGATCCCTGCTCTCTATGTGAAATGACTTTATCTAAATTAATTAGGAATTTTAATTATCAACAATAATTTTTCATTCATCTGCCGCGACTATTACTAAACCGATCTCAGCGCTCTTACTCCAAAACCATTACTTCAGTCTAATATTAGTTGAAAATGTACTCCCATTCATGCAAAACAACCAAATTTCAGTTCCTGCTTGCTCTACAATTACACCTATTAACACTCACGGATTGATTTCAATAAACGAATTTATGCCACCGGCCAACCAATCACATGAGCACACTTAATATTTGCGCCGAAAATTAACTAACCAACCGTTATGAGCGCCTTAGCGTGCCCGACAACGGGTTAATATGTCCACAAAAGGTGCGCCGGATGAATTTCGCAGAACGCGGCAAATATTATTTTTAGCGCAATGCAAAGATATGCGTTGCGGCCATGGCTTGCATGGATAATTTTCATAATTAAATATCAATTAACGTGAAGTGAATTATGAACTGAGCGAGCGCACCGATCGGGTGGGCCGAACAAACAACTAATGAACCAGCCAATGAGCAAGCGAAGCGCTGAAATCATATGTGTTTGTATGTATTTGAGAGTTGTGTGTGTGAGCATGTGTGGCGGTATGTATGTATGTGTTTGTATGTGTTAGTGTGCCGCATGCTCGCTTACGGTTAGTTGCTGTTGGTTTGGCGACCGTTGGTTGCGATAACAAAATTGATATTCCGCGCAGCAGCAACGGCGACCAAGGAGTTGGGGGCGTGGGGGAGCGGTGCAGCACACCGGACGGCGCCAATTTTGCAAATTTTATGAAAGACAGAATCAGCGCGCGGAAATACGCGCCGGCACACACACTTATACTCAGCTTTTATATTTATGCGCGTGTGCGCCTGTAAATATGCAATGCTAAATTTACTGTTTACCTCAAAAACCGCAAATTTGTCGATGTAATAAATTTTTCGTAAATTAAATCAAGCTTTTAAATCATTCCTTTTGCAACTTTTTTTCGCCCTGAAACTCAAAACACACACATATGTATGTATGTATATACACACACATTCTTTTATTTGCAAATTTAAATCCATATAGCTGTGTGTGTGCTTGTGTGTGTATGCAGTTAACGAATAACGGCAAATAACAACCCGACCGCAAAAATAACAGTTTTAATAAATTTATTTGTTGTCTAAAAACCGCACTGACATAACGGTAACCGCAAACGCATGGAATGTCGGCACAAACTGAATGTGTAAGTGCTCGCTGTGTGTTCGTTTCGGCATTTTAATTAAAGCTAACGCATAAACAAATGGCGCGTGGGCGCGTGCCATTGGGTGGTTAGCTGCAAAGGAGAGAGAAAGAGTGGGAGAGATAGTGAGAGCGAGAGATATGCTCATTGATTGTTTTCTTTTGGTGGCTTTCGGTTTGAGTTTTTGTTGTTGGCAAATTGAAATTAATTCTCGGCACTTACTGCGGTGAGGTGCGTTGGATTGAGTTAAGGTGAGTTGGGTTGAGGTGAGGAGCGTTTGGTTTGAGCTGAGGTGAGTTGTGTGTAGGTGGGGCCATTTAGTAGTTGCATGAATTCTATATTTTTTAGCGTGAAATATGCGGCTAATAGCTGTGAATTCCTATTTCAATAACAATGTGGCTTTTGAGTTTATTTTAGAAATTTTTGCCTTTCTCGGAAAAAAGTCAATAGTTGTTAAAAAGCATTGGAAGTGGGCAGGTTGTAAGATTACTAATAAATGGAGCTTAAATGCTTAAAACAAAATAATAAAATGTTTGAAAACTTACAAGGAAATGGTGGAGCTGATAATACCAAGAATCAAAGGGCTTTTAAAACTGATTTTAGTCCTTTTTTAGTTTCTAAGCGAGAGCGCTAGTCATAATTGATCCCTAAATGCTAACTAAGGCTGTAAAAGGTTTGATTATCAGTACAAGACGGGTTAGCAACTCTAAACTAACCCTTGATTAATCTTATATACTTATAATACTGACAGTATTCAATTGATGGACTATATATATGACAGAGAGCACTGGTCTTGAAACATTAAAGGTAGCTTTCAAGAATTCAAATCAGGTGGCGCAGTACATTGTGGCAAAAAAGTACCCAGGAATTGTAAATGCAAGTTAAATATTTAATAATTCATCAAAATTTATTTTTTTTTCGCTTCAAACGATTCTGGCCGTTTTCGACAGATGTTCTTACGCCAACGCCTCAATATGGCCAAATAAAACTCCTTGATGACCGCCTTTTTCTCTGGAATAAATTAAGATGCAATAAACCACGGATATCCAAAAAAAAAATAGTGAGCATCACCGTGATTTTTGAGCGGATTTGGTGTGTTTTTTTCTTTCGTTTTTTTTCTCTCCATCCTGATGTTCGTTGACTTCTTTGCATGTCAAACTCATAAATTCATATCTCATCGGCAGTCATGGACGAGCAAGAACGCGTTTCATATCCAAAATATATACCAGCATCATTTGAACGGCCTCCCTAGAAGTCTCGAGTTCTCTTGCCATCTCTCTAAAACTTGTCTGACGATTTTCAAGCACCATATATTTTTTAATATTTTTATCAATTAAAGCGGTCGAAGGTCGTCAAGAATAAGGCATGTTTTTAGTGATCTCTCGACCGTCCTCGAAGGGTTTGTACCATTCATAAGCTTGTGTTTTTGATAAAACTCGATCACAGTAAGCGTTTTCCAACATTCGCAACGACTCTTCACATGGTAAGTTTGGTTTTAAATACAAAATATGAGACAAATTCTTCGTTCGATATTTTTATACATTGTAAAAATCGCAACGATCTACTGAGATGTATCGACTTAAGCAGTTGCTGTAAACAAATTTGGTGACATATCGCGCTAATATTTGGCATAGCAATTAATGATAGTCTTACAAACTTAGCGAAGAACATTTTTTTTTAACTTTTAAACATAATTTAGGGGGATAATTAGATTACAGTGTGCTTTTTTGTCACAATATGTAATAAAATCCACTTGAGATTTACCGAAAAGAAGGTCTCCTTTTTCTCTAAAATTAGGTTAAGTCATACTGGATTTTGAGGACGATATCAGAAATGAAGATCACAAGATCAAAATTGACAGTAGAAAATATCTGGCCTGATGCCTAAAGTTCGAAATATGGATAAAGAGCCAATAGTCATAAATTTGTATTAAGAGAGCCTCATGTGTTGACAAAGTACTTCGAGCCAAACACAAATTTGTTGAAACGGTTAATATCGAGTCCAACTAGGTCGAAATTATCCGAGATGTTTTTATCTCAGTCTAACAAAATAATCTGAGCCGAGGATAATGTATAGTAAGGTTTCCACGTCAGTCCCCTTCAGACAAATTTGACAGTTGGCGTCCGTCATGCTTTTAAACGGTGCCTTGTAAAATTGCTTACAATTGCGGCAAAATAAACCATAATAGATCAAATACCAATGAACCTCTTGCATTCCACTCTTAGCTAAATGAAATTCGCAGCCACGCACGATTAGATTGAAAGTGAATAGCGGAGCTCCAACTTTAAAATGTAACAATTCCTTCCAATGCGCTGTCATCGGCTCTTAATTAAACCACTGTTTACAGCCATTGAATATATGCCAACGATAGCCGGGCTGAGGTATCCGGAGCGGCTCGGGATTTGTATCCGAAAGAGGACAAAGAAAGCTATAGCAACAATAACGGGATGCATTCAATGTATGTAGATGTGCACTGACAGGTTACGAACTAGAAATAACGACTCGATATTCTTAAGAGAACCACAGTGGAAGCATTTTTCTATTCCCTGGTCTCAGTCAACATATCTAGAAACTTTGAAGGTAGTTTAGTCGATAAGCAAATGAACCTGGTTTGAAGCTTTAGAAAATGTTAGTTCAAAGTGCTTTCAAGAAATCAAAGCAGATGGCGCAACAGTATAAAACCCACTTGATATTTATGGAAAGAAGGACACCTCTTTTCCCTTTCCTTTTGTCTCATAATTAGGTTAGGTTATATTAGAAATGGCCACGTGCAACCAAGACCACAGGATCAAAGTTGGACAGCAGAAACCCGGTCCTTTGTGATGCCAAGAGTTTTAGGAAAAGATGAAGAGCTAAAACCTAGTTATGGTTGAAGACGACAATGTACTTTAAGCCAAACATAATTTCGTTAAAACAGTTAAAATCGTATCCAATTAGTTCGAGGTTATGTCATTCGAGATGTTTTAACCTCAGTCTAGCAAACTCTGATCTGAGCCGAGGAGCGTGTGCACGGCGCAGGTTCCACGTCAGTTTCCTCCATACAAATTTGGCAGTTGGCGTCCGTCAAAATTACTAGACACACATGACAGCGCCTTGTTTAAATGTATAAAATATGGCAAAACGAAATATCCTAGGAGTAAGTCACTCAATAAACTTCAAGTGTTCCACTCTTGACTAAATAAAACGCAGCTATGCAAACAGCTGATCGGCACACACCGAGCTGACGCCAGGCCCAGATATCTAGTACTTGACCGCAAAAGAACAACGGAGCTTCGACTTTAAAATGTAACAATTTGATGCAATGGAAGACGCTGTTTTCGTCTCATAATTAAAACAATGTTGCTGGAAGTTTACTTATAGCTTTCTGGTATATTCCAAAGAAAGCCCGGACTACGTATCCCGAACGGACCGGGATTTATATCCGACAGAGAGTTCTCAACTCGGCAGCAATTCTTTAAACCAATTTAGCGAGAGAAATCTATAATAATAGCAACTGGTGAATTCAATGTGGATGTACACTGATAGGTTACTAACTTGAAATAAAGACTGGTTATCTTTAAGAGAACCTTTAATGGAACAGGCCTCAGTTTTTTAATGAAAGTGAAGAATCTTACTTGCCTTGAAGACTGCATTTTCATCTCTGCAAATGTTAAGAACTTTGCAATGTAGCCTCTAGTTACAGCTCTCTCTCTCTCTCTCTCTACCAATGAACTTGCTTTCCTTGTATGACCTCTGCAGGAGACTACCTTGTAGTTTGCTCGCACGCTTTGTCTTGTTGCATTCTTTGGATACTCATGCTATCGTTAGTTTTTTCGAGAATAGCGTGGTGAGGGTAGGTGTCCCTTAGCAGATTGGATATGTCGGAGCTACACTTTTAGCTAGAAGCTCTAGGTACACCTCTTATCATTGGTATTAAAACGGATCGGAGCACACCTAGCCGCGATCGGGCTACATATCTTGTTAACGCCGTCTAAACCCGATGTTATAATATTGACGTTTTTTGTTGAAAAAGTCAGTAAGCTGGACAAAGCCGGCTAATGCAATGAATGATAGAGCGTTTCAGACTACCAACGAGAAGATCCATAGAGTAACATAAGATAAATAGATGAGAATTGCATCGCGACCTTCTATTGTGCCCTCTTCTAAGTCACAACGACCCACTTAGCCACATCATAGTGATAAATTCCAATAAGGCGATGTGATCTCACTCTCCGCAATTACACATGAAGCTAGGCCCATGCTATATAACTATTTTTGAGTTTACAGAGGCCAGTGTAGCATGCGCGAGTAGACTTAATTTGTTCCTAGGGACGCTGGCTCTCTGCCTGACACTTCTTTCTTGCGGATCAACTCCTTTATTATGTGAGAACCCACCGCGATAAAAGGTTCAGGTTCTATCATATTAGTGGATGCTGCGGAGCGGGAGAGCTCACCAGCCAGTTCATTTCCGACTAAACCTTTGTGACCAGGCATCTATATGAGGTGCACTTGGTTACGTTCCGATGGTTAGAAGATTCATCATGTCTCTCTTGGTTACGCTCAAAATCAATCGGAATGTAGTCAGTCGAGATGCGGTTCCATGCCCCACTGTAAATCCCCCACCATAGAGAGACAAAAATACTGATGGAATACTATAAATATGAACTCGTCTTAGAATTTTCAGGCCACCTTCAAGGCCTGTTCATCTGTGAAAGGACTCGAAGTAGCACCTGAAGTATAATTATAGCCGAAACTGTATTGTTTCGTAAGCATTTGCCTCAGCAGCAGTTTAACTGTTATTATTTGCATGCCACAAGTAACGACTGTCTGCCGATTAATACAAGCATAGCATAACCACATAACCTGCAGCAATTCAAACACAGCTATCATAATAATAATAATAATAATAGCAACAACAACAACACCAAGAATATTAACGACCACAATTCCAAGTAAACCCGAAGCAGTTATGGCAAAATCTCATCACCATCAACACAATATCAGCAAAGCAATCATAACAGTAACCGAATTACAACAACCACAGACAGCGGACGAACAATAGCGAATGCCACACGCACACATATATACATACATAACATAAATAGGTTTGTTTGTATACATTTGGATGTGGCATAAATACCTGCTGTTGTTGCAACAACGGCAACACACATTAATTGCAGGAATGAAATGCTGCAACAACAACACCAACAAATAGTGCTGCCAAACGGAGTGTCAGTGGCGGCGGCAACATCATTTGGCAAACAAAATCTAATTTGCAGTTGCAAGCTAGCGCTAATACCCATTTGTTAACCGGACCGTTATGCTACACCGCCGTGCCGTGGAGTGCGGCGCAACCACCAAGCTACGGTGGAAGCTATGAAATTCCAAAACACGAGTGCTTGGCGGTGTGTGTGCTCGCTACTTACCGCTCAGCAGCACTTTGTTGTTGTTGTTGTTGTTGATGTTGTTTTTGTTTCCTGGTGGGTGAGTGCGCGTAGCCCAGCCGCCATTGGTAATAGCAATAACAAGTGACGCCACAAATCCTTGCAATTTTTTTGGCTACCGTTTTTGTTGCATGCGGCAACCAACAACAACAAAACCAAAAGCAACAACTCTAGCAATACATGAGTGTGTATACATATGTATGTGCCTGAGTGATATTAGATGCTGCTACAAGTATTATAAATTGATGATAACGTTGTTGTTGTTGGCTGGTTGTTGGCTGTTGTTGTTGTTGCTGTGGTTGCGATTTTCATTGATGTTGTTTCATTGGACAACCGTAATTAACTCAAAACGGAACAATGCCAACCATAGCAATGGGATGCAGCGAAAACAAGCGGTTGCAACAACACCAACGCCAAAACCAACACCAACAACAAACACACACACCACTTTCATGCAGCAGGCAAACCATTGATAGTTGTGGGCGGTGAAGTAAATAGTAATCTGCATGCATTTGTATCATCACGCATGCACACATACATACATACACCCACACCTAGCTAATGTAGATAATGTGGCGCGTTTTTGATGTTTGAGGCACGCAAGTGCAGGTTCATGTAATTAGTGGACACGGCTAATAACATCGTAGTTCCAATCCGCAAATACACCTCACGTACACTCACTTACGCACACTCGCACAAACATATGCTTGTGTTAGTGCACACGTATATGTAATTACTGTTGTATCTGTGCATGTGTGTGTGTGTTTGCATGTGAATAACAGTGAAATTACATTTGTTGTACTCGGTTTCAACGGTAAATGAAACATATTCCACTGGCATCCCATTTTGGGCACTGAGCCTTTTAATCTAATTTTAAACCAATTTCGAAATGACATTTTCCCAAAATGACTTAAATGTTTGAAATTAAAATGAGACTTAAGTACGTAACGGGATATGTGGGACATGTACTCGTAAATGTAGAAATCGAACTGTGGGTGTACTCACATCTTGCTGAAATGTAAAACAAAAATATTAAAATAATTAAAAAGTCTGCTCAAAATAAAGTAGTTTGTGGTTAGGCTATCACGCAAGGGTCCGGCTCAAAAACGAGAGAATACTCTGCAAATAGTTTTTTTTGTCAGAAGTCAATGGCAATCAGATTACATTTCTTACATAGAAAAGTTTTTCATAGCGCTTAAGACAAGAAAGTAAAGGGTGATCCATTTCGAGGTTAGCTACTTTTTTAAAGAAAATTCCCAGAAACTACAAATTTAATGGAGAATATTCGAAAAACATTATTTGGCATTTATTTTATGAAGATTTTCTCTTTCAAACGTAGGCTTCAGCTACGTCTCAGAGGGTCCAGCCGTTGAGTTCAATTTTCGATGATTCGTTCGAGTGTTTCGACTGGTAACTGGCGAATAACAAGCCTGATGTTTCATTCCAAGGCTTGAATCCAAGCGGAATTGTCCGCAAAAACTTCGGGCTTTACATATACCCATTGAAAAAGGTCTAACGTTGTGATATCAGACGATCTTGATGGCCAACTGAGCGGCTTAAACCGTGATATTATCTGCTCACCGATGTATTCTCTCAATAAATCCATTGTCTGATGCGATGTGCGTTAAGTGGTGCCGTCTTGTTCAAACCAAATGTCGCCGAGATTTTGATCTTATATTTCAGGTATCAAATAGTTGGTTATCATGAGGCGATCACCGTCGCCATTGATGTTTAGGTTCTCACCGGCATAACTTTTGAACAAATATGTACCGCTGATTCCACCGGCCCACAAACCACACCAAACCGTTGTTTTTTCTGCATAAAATGACAGCTCTTGAATCTTTTCAGGTTACTCTACGTCCCAAACGCGCTAATTTTGAACCAGAAATGGGCCTCATCGCTGAACTGAATTTTGCTCGAAAACATCAGATCTTCTTGGAACTTTTCCAAAGACCCTATAGCAAAGCTTATAATTGAATTGAAAAGATCGAAAACAGCATTTTCGGCATATCTTACATTCATAAGGATAAGAATGCTGTTCAAGTTAAGTGAAATTGTTGTGATGTGTCAGGAGAAGATATGTTGACGGAGCACCAATGTTACAGTTACATAGTTTGGAAAAATTCGTTCCGGCAATTTCGATCTTGAGGTTGCATCTAGTTCTAGAAGTCTTCTTGAAGCCGATGTGGATAAAATAAAGTCTTTGATTTATTTTCCAAACCCGAACGTTCTCAAGCATATGAACTGTCAGGAGTTTTTTCTAAGCATTACATAAAGGTTCCTTAGGTTCCTACTGAATGAAATTTGCTACGTCGCATTAACGACTGTGATTTGCTCACAAACGTCAAAGAAGTGATCCATTTTTGAAAAGCCATTTGTTAATGACCAAAAAAGTGTGTGGCTTACAAGAATGTAAAGCGCTTGAGATTATGGTTAGACCAAGATGAACCAGCTTAAGCCACTTCGAAGACCGATATTCACTAAAAAGGTTATGATGTCTGTTTGATGAGTTTTTAAAGATATCGCTTGTTTTGAGCTTTTTCGCGTTGTGACATGATGATCCGATGATTCTACACGGATTGTATTTTTGGTGTTATCTCTTTACGAGGCACATTTTCCTCATGTCTGATGAGTCATAACAGCGTTTCGTAGGCGGATAAAAATACATACATTCTTCCATTATCAGAACAGATAAAAAATACTTTTCGCCATTCTCAAGATCTAAGCGGTAGGAAATGTCGAATACTTATTTAGACGAAAGCTTTGCCTATACAACCGCAGGAGCTCACGATCCAATTAATTCAATTGCAATAAACCCGAAATTTCTGTATCGAATATTTATTGTGGGAAAAATACGGCTTCAATATTTAAAGCTGGAGCTCAATCGATAGTTATTAATTTGGACTGCTTGCGATAAGCCAATTCCCAAGCATGAAAAGATGTCATGAGCGAGAGTCAGTTTACAAAGTGGTGTCTATATTTGAGAGCATATAATAATTTCCATTGATTATCTTAAAAACAAAGTTATAAGTATCTTTGAAGGACAGAATCTTTCGACAGCCACATTTTCGTGTGCTCATATAATATTGTCTGAGTAGAAAGTACGAAGATGAAGATGTAATATCCGAGAGTGGAGCATAATTTAAAGAAAATGAAAAATCGAGTTGCAAAAATGTTATGGAAAAGCTGGAAGATCGCTGCTTTTGGTAAAGCTTTATTGAGCTCGAGACTATAGGGAAATTTTTTTTGACTAAAAATATAATTTTATAAGACTTTAGCTTGCCAGGACTGAGTAACATTACTAATAACTATTAGAAGAAGCTTTCTAGGATTGAAATTAAAATGACTAAAAATTATTACAAAGCGCTTTGTAGGACTGAAATTAATAATTTTGACCCAGCCTTAAGGACTCTCCTCGAGGAGAAGAGGAGTGAATGCAATCTGTTAATATATTTCATTTAAATTGTTCGAAAACTAAAATAATTTGATCTTGAATAAAAAATATGCCAATATAATTTTATCTTATAATTGGTAATTCTGCAAAGCCCCCGAAGATGACACTCAATATTGTTCAACTAAGTCACCATGTCAGCCATAATGAATCTGATTTGCCACGGGCTCACATGTGCGCACACTGCAACACTTACATACATCATTAAACTATTAGATTTTAATAGAATCACTTGATTAGAATCAACAAGGAACCAACGAACGAAGTGATAACTAATCAACCTCAACCAGCCATTCAGGCCAATGAGTGCTGTTATATTAGCATAAAATCACAAAATGGCAAAGTGAGAGAGCAAAAAACCACAAAAACGCTGCACGTGCTCTTATATATTGGAGCGTAATTGCATTGAGTGATGGCAGAGGCGAGCTGATGACTTGCAACGAGCGTGTGGCATCTTCTAAATAATTATGGAAATTGGCTATTAAACTCGAGCACAAGTTAAGTAGTTAAGCTGCACTTTTGATGAAATTTTAATTGCGATATTAATGAGCATAAGCAAATTATATTTGTTGTTATTATTGTTAAATCTATAAGTGGCAGTACTTGAGAGCAAGATATGCAAGCGCCAACATGGTGCAACGTGGGTGGTGCAAGCGCACTTGAATGGGGAGGTAAGTGAGAAAGAGAGAGTGAATGTGTTTATGTGTGTGTTAATGCTGTTTGCAGTTATGGATTATTGTTGCGGCGTTGACTGTCAGTTGAGCACCTTTTGAATATTGATGACCGTTGGTGGCAGTGCCGATCGAAAGATAAATTTACAACTGTGATATATAATATATATTTGCACAGGCTTTTTGTTAAGGGTGGAATTTTTTGGAATTTGAAAGAGATTGCATGGAGATTGTTTAAAGATAAACATGTGTAAGTTGAGGTGGTGAAAGGAGGAAGAGTTTAAAGAAAGATAAAGTTTTCATTTATATCCTCCGTTTTCGTCTATTAGATGAAGCCAACTTATTAATCTAAATTACTAGAAAAACATAGAAAGAAATTAGCCATTTTGATACCATCGGGAAGATCATTAGACTGATCTTGAGCCAAAAGGCTTTTGCGACAGCGTATGTGCCGTTAGTGACCCAGTGCTGGCCAAACTCTCACGAATCCTAGCTTTGCAGTAGTAAAACGCAAGAGACCACGGAAGCACCAACCTGCTTAGCGGTTCTAGGGTGCCTTTCCTGTTAGCTCATCAACTTTGCAATTTCCAGCGATTCTGCTGTGGTCTGGCACCCATACCAGCCTACACAAAGACACTCGATGATACTGATAGCAAGGTTAGGCACTCCTTGACTAACCCTGACCCACACCGTTAATAAATTCAAAGCCAATATGTCTCTCTGATATCTGAACCTCGACTTGAAAGACTCTTCTTGAAAGACATTGTAATAGTCAGGGAGTCTGAAGCTGGAGTTGATACAGAGCTCTTGTCAGTAAACCCTTCCTCCCAAGCAGTGGCGTAGCTAGGGGGGAGGGGACGAAGGGAGCCGTCGCCCCGGGCGCAAAGTCTTGGGGGCGGCAAAACGATCTTCGCTCGTTTTTAAAGTTTAGAAAAATAATTCAACAATTTTTTTTATAAAATTTATTATAAAAGAAAATAAGTTATACACTCACAATGTAATAGTCTAAATAACAATGAAAAATATTAATTTTTACTCGATTACTCTTCAGTCTTTGAATTTATCCTATATCTTTTGGCTTATATCTTTTTTAAAAATAATAATAGAATTTAAAGATGCACTTTTCTAGCTTTGATCGCTGCAAAATCCCATATCATATCATTGTAATTTTAAGTTGAACCAGTTACACATTCTATTGAGAGAATCGCAAGATTGAACAGTCTACTCTGACTCATGGTCGATCTCAAATAAGATTTGATCAATTTAAATTTGCTAAATGATCTTTCACAAGATGCAACTGACTCAGGTATAGTGAGTAGTATTCTTAAAGCTGTCGCTAATGTCTCGTAGGCTTCCAGTCCCATTGAAGAAATATATAATAAGAATTTTTCTGGCGAAAATCCAATTTGTTCTTCGTTTTCCTTCGCTTTCTTTAATAAAAGTGGGTTGTCTTGGATGTCACTGTATAAATCTTCTTTATAGTCATCTGGATAGGATTCGGCAAGTTTTTTTTTTTGTAAAAAATCACTTTTGTTCAAACCACCCCATAAAACTTATAGGTAGGTAGATAAAGGGGGGCGACAGACCATCCTTGGCACCGGGCGCCCGAAGTTGTAGCTTCGCCACTGCTCCCAAGCTTTGATCCATCCGTAAAAAAGCTTACTGCCCCTCTTTTCCAACGGCTCCTTCCCGAAGCTCCCCCCTCGCCGGTATATAGGCAGAGAAAGGGCCGCCAGTGTTCGGTTTGGCGACTCCACAATCCAAGTGATCCGGTATGAAGTCAAAGTAAGCGAGGGTTTACGAGTGTTCAGACACATATTCTTTTAGAAACCTGGTTGTTGAAATTGCTTGAAACGAAATGATTATAATCTTTATGATGGTGTGTCACATTCCTCTAAAAGAAAAATATGCTGCCGTTCAGAACAGTGTTTAGGCGAATCCAAATCAGTTATAAAATTATCTTTATATATATATTAGGGTGTGCCAAAAAAAAAACTATTTTTCTTTAGATACCGTGAACCGAAATAAAAAAAAAATCTGGTAGTCTTAGGTTTCTTTATGTTAGATAAACTTTTTGTTTTGGTCCACCCTAATATGTGTTTATATATAAATATCGCACAAAGTTTCCAAAGCGAAAATTATTGAAAAATTGAACACAGATAAACACCATTATTCTCGTAGCGATTTTCAATTTTATCACCACCTTGCCTGACAATTTCATTGGTGCCGTTATTGCAAATAACACAACAATTGCAAAATACATGCGACGCTGCAAGTGTGTCAAGGATATGCGTGAGCGCTACTACTCTATGCATGTGTGTGTGCGCTTGTGAAGAAGCAAGAAGAAAGCAAGCACCAGTATGAAGGCGATGTCGAACAAAAACAACAACGGTACAATAATCAACAAGCTGGCTGGCGACAACGAATGTGGTGCTGTTGATTGTTATGGCGATTGTAATGATGACGATTAACTGCCGTGACGTTGACGAGGACGAACATTTGAGTGGCGTTCGTGCGCCGTGGTGGCCGAGCGCTTATCGCTGTGACGAAAGCCTGAAATTATATGCCATTTCGCTATTTATCATTTCACGCTGAAGTGGCGGCGGGGCAGCGTCCACTCACGCCAAGCGCGCGGAATTGATTGCGGAATGTTTGTTTTGTTTTTGTTTCTTTTTACTTGTTTTGTGTGCCATTTGTGTGGCAAATGAAATTGTTGCCTATGCTTGGCGTCTAATTGTATTGTTGTTCTTGTTGCGGCTTGTGGTCAACAAAAAGCGGTGACACGCGGAACGCGCTTTGGGAATGGTCGCGAGCGGGAGTTACTTAATGACTTATTTTGTGCAAATGAACGGTAGATTTGCATATGTAAGTTTGTGTGTGTGTTGATAGTTTTTTTATTGGCACTTTTCCTTTGACTTTATGGACATTAAAATTCGTATTAGTGTGTAGTTATGTTGCCTTTGCTTAGCAAAAAGCTCATTTTTTTCAACTACTTGTCGTTCTCGTACTCACGCCATTCGCTGAGAAACAGTCCACTTACGCCAAGTGCGTGTTTAATGTTCCACGAACTTTATTAATCAGCTTAAAAGTAAAATTTTTTGTTTTCCTTTTTGTTCTTGTATTTTGTTTTTTTAATTCGCTGACTTAAAACTGGCCAATAAGTGGCAGGGCACTTGGAAAAAAAAAAAAAAAACAAAAATAGAAAAAAACAACATAAAAGAAGAAAGAAGAGAAGGAATCTTGACTTCGGCTATACCGAGGCTATTTTACCCTTCACACGGATTAATTTTTTCAAAGCATAAAAGGGTATAAAATATTTTTATATTTCTTTTGATCAGTGAGTTTGTATGACAGCTATATGCTATAGTGACCCGATCTGAACAAAATGTTCGGAGAATGTGGGGTTATATAACATATTTATACGTGCTTAATTTTGTGAAGATATTTTGTCAAATGAAAAAGTTTTCCTTACAAGAACTTTACGTTGATTTGACAGTTTGTATGACAGCTATATGCTATTTTCATCGGAGATCAATTATTTCAACATATGCAAAGCTTCTTGGAATGAAAAAGTGTTTTGCGAAATTTCAGATCAATATCTCAAAAACTGAGGAACCAGCTTGCGTTTCCTTCTGGGTGTTACAAACTGGAGACAAACTCAATATTCTTGTTCAGGGCATAAACGCCAACAGCAAACTACTTACAGTAAAATATTTTTCGAAACAGCAAACTATACGCGCAGCTTTATATAGGGTGATTTTTTAAGAGCTTGATAACTTTTTAAAAAAAAAAAACGCATAAAATTTGCAAAATCTCATCGGTTCTTTATTTGAAACGTTAGATTGGTTCATGACATTTACTTTTTGAAGATAATTTCATTTAAATGTTGACCGCGGCTGCGTCTTAGGTGGTCCATTCGGAAAGTCCAATTTTGGGCAACTTTTTCGAGCATTTCGGCCGGAATAGCCCGAATTTCTTCGGAAATGTTGTCTTCCAAAGCTGGAATAGTTGCTGGCTTATTTCTGTAGACTTTAGACTTGACGTAGCCCCACAAAAAATAGTCTAAAGGCGTTAAATCGCATGATCTTGGTGGCCAACTTACGGGTCCATTTCTTGAGATGAATTGTTGTCCGAAGTTTTCCCTCAAAATGGCAATAGAATCGCGAGCTGTGTGGCATGTAGCGCCATCTTGTTGAAACCACATGTCAACCAAGTTCAGTTCTTCCATTTTTGGCAACAAAAAGTTTGTTAGCATCGAACGATAGCGATCGCCATTCACCGTAACGTTGCGTCCAACAGCATCTTTGAAAAAATACGGTCCAATGATTCCACCAGCGTACAAACCACACCAAACAGTGCATTTTTCGGGATGCATGGGCAGTTCTTGAACGGCTTCTGGTTGCTCTTCACCCCAAATGCGGCAATTTTGCTTATTTACGTAGCCATTCAACCAGAAATGAGCCTCATCGCTGAACAAAATTTGTCGATTTGTCACATTTCGAACCGAACACTGATTTTGGTAATAAAATTCAATGATTTGCAAGCGTTGCTCGTTAGTAAGTCTATTCATGATGAAATGTCAAAGCATACTGAGCATCTTTCTCTTTGACACCATGTCTGAAATCCCACGTAATCTGTCAAATACTAATGCATGAAAATCCTAACCTCAAAAAAATCACCCGTTATGTGAAGAACAAGCTTGTAGCAGGCACGTAAAACATAAACACATACGCACATCTACGCATACACTCAAACACTTACACATACATAGATTTTATAAGTGAAAAGTTCTTCCTCTAAAAAGAAGCGTGAAAAAGCAAGCGAAAACGCGCAACAAAAGATAAATAGTAGCGAGAAAAATAAATAAAGGAACTTGCCACTTGCCACTTGCTACTTGGTATATTTGATCCGCCGCTGCTAGTTCGCTTCTGCACTCTTGCTGCGCAGCTGCATTGAGGCAGTGCAACGAAAAAAGTTTGTTGTGCAAAGCTTGGGAACTTTAGGATAAATAGCGATCAACGCCGCGTTGTAGCCAACGTTTTTCTAAAAGTTGTTAGATTAATTAACAATTATATGTACAACTAACGGTTGCTATGAAGCTGTTAGTTAAATAAGCTATTACTAAACACTTTCTCAAAAATATCCTATTTGAAGCAATTAGGAAATTGTTTCGAATCAACACATTAACATTTACAAAATGGTGTGCACAGAAGTTCTTATGTTTTAATAGATCGGTAGTAAGGAAGTCTTCAGAAAGAGCTAAGATCAGAGGTAGATACATATATTTTTTATAATGTATCGAACATATCGTTAAACACATACATACATATAATTCGCTTACTTATTTAGTGGAGATTTTATTTTCCTGCGCATAATAACACTTTAGTACTACAGCTTTGGATATAAGGGCACTATGGAATGGAATTTCAAGCTCTGTAATGGCTGTAAAGGAAACCATTGTTTCGAAAATTCTACGAAAAGATGCGGCGACTAACAAAAGGAGCCAAGACCGGAGCATACCCTTGTAGAACCCCCTGAGATTATCCAGTGACCGATGCTCAGAGCATACTAAAAGTATGTAGGGAACAATTCTCCAGCTTTTTGAATTACAGTGAATGCATAACATCAAGAGATGGTGAACCCGATTCCACAATTGACGACAATGTAGTAGACCAAATACGGTGGCCAGGAACTGATAAGGAGCATGCATCAGGTTCTTTTTAGAAAACGATTGGGCGAAAAAATGCTCCACGGTTGGTAGTTAAGTGTGCTCTGTCCAATCCATAAAAATACCTCCTCAGTATCGTATATAAGATCCTATCGAGAGCATTGAGTGAAAGATTAAAGCCCACCTTCAACAAACTGATTCGATCTTATGCGCCAGATCTTGGAAAAGACTGGTGAAAAGAGAATCGACACACAACATCTCTTCACTACCTTTATGCCGTAAAGTCTGAATTTGGTATTTCCGAAAAAGTAATACGGCTGTGTAAACTGACGTTGAGCAACACCAAAATCTCATTCAGTATCGAGAAGGACCTCTCAGAGCCGTTCCATTCTCAACATGGCTTCCACGTCACTATTGGTAGTCATCACTTCGAAGTTGTAGATAATTTCGTCTATTTTAGATTCAGTATTAACACTAACAACAATGTCAATGTCTCGAAAAACAACGCAGAATAACTCTTGCCAATAGGTGCTATATTGGACTCAATATAAAATTGAATTAAGACGAACTTTGATGAACAAAGACCAAACAGACCAAACTCTACAAATCACTCATCATCACCTATATGGTGCAGAGGCTTGGACGATGACAGCATCTGCTGAGTCGGCGTTACGAATCTTCGATAGAAAGGTTCTGTGGAAAATTTACGAATACCGCAGTCGAAGGAACGTTGAGCTGTATAAGATATACGACTGCATGACATAGTTCAGCGAATTAAAAGACAGCGGCTACGCTGGCTAGGTCATGTTGTCCGGATGGATGAAAATACTCCAGAACTGACAGTATTCGACGCAGTACCCGTCGGAGGAAACATGGGTTTTGTTTTTATCTTGGATATATTTTTTTAAATATCAGTTAAATAATCACCACTATAATTGGCATATTTGCACATCTGTTTACGCCAATTTTCGACGACACGGTGTAAGTATGTCGGATATAGTATACTAAATGTTGTCATCGACCTCCTGATCTTGACGGCCATTTGACTGAGTAATTTCTCGAAATTAACGAGTCGTAAAACTTTACAAGCATATTTAGACGAGGATTATGAGTGCATTGTCTTATTGGAAATAGAGTTCGTCTGCATCGATTACATAAATTTCGGGGGGAAAAAAATTGATAGTAACGGTATTGCTCGATTCATTTCATAAGAAAGAAGGCCCGATGAAACCGGTCTGTTTCCTAAACCACACGACGATTTTACTTACCCCAAAAATGACAATTGTGGTCGTTGATGTAGCATGGGCATAGTCTGAGAATATGGTTTTTCAATAAACCTAAATTTGTAAACTTTTCGGAAAACATGAATTTGCAGATTAGTCTTGGACACTTTCTTGGAAAATAAAAAATATTTCTCCACACAAACTTGATGTTAATCAATCAATTTCAACAAATAAATAACTTCTTGAGAAGAAAAAGACGGGTGTTAAATTTCAGATCAATATCTCCAAGACTGATGGATCTCAAACCATATATAGGCGGATATATAATTTAAAGGGGCCACCAACGTTTCCTGCTGGGTGTCACAGATTTTGTGACGAATTTAATATAATGGAACCCTGTTCAGGGGTCGCTAACTGTCATTGGGTATTTTTTGCACGAGACATGAGGGCCCAGAGCTTTGAGTTAATATGAAATTTCTGAAGTTAGGCCAATGATATATTTATATATGACATAGACGTATACGTACTCAATTAAACTAATTGCATACACACACACGCACACAAACCGAGTTTTGATTTTATTAATTAAACTCGTAAGCTTTCAATCAAATTCACTTGAAAAGCAGAACTTTTACAAAACTTTGAACAATTATACCGTTCTTTTAGCCATTTCACGTCAGTTCGCCGCACTTTCCAAAGGAACTGCATGAACATAACGGTAATTACCCCGCAACGATGTGCATTAATAAGCACATGTACGAATGCACCAAAAACGCACAACACCAACAACAATAATGGTGAAGAATATACGAACAACAACAACCACAGCGACGAAGAATGCACGAGTGAGTAAACGCCTCGAACGCAGCAAGAAAATGAAAGGCATCCACATAACTATAACAAGAAATTGTATATGGATTCCTGCAGCGAAAATAATAAAACTGCAAATAAACTACGAGAAAGGCGCAGCTGAGCGGGTGCACACCCACATAAGGGAGGGGCCGCGGCGGCTAAGACTGTTGGCAGCTGCCGCAACGCAGAGCGAAATGAGCGAAGCGCACAAAAATGAATTCTTCGCCTCTTCAACATTGTTTGCAATATTTGCCATTGCTTGAATGCCGCTCGTTGTTGCAACGCCAACAGCAACAACAACAACAACAACGTACATTCAACGTTCATACCCAACTTGCCACTATGCGCCTTTCATTTCATTTTATATCATCTTTTTCGGCTCGCTTGTGGCCGACAAGGCAACGCCACGTTGGTTTGCCCTCTTTTCTTGCTTCCACTTTGTTGGCTTTTTTTCTTCTCTCATTTGAGCTGTGCTGGCAGTTGCGGTGAAAGTTCAAGTGTTCAAGCGGAGGCCGATTGGGCGGCTGAAATCTTTAATGTTGAAAGCACCAAGACGCGGGAGCCGCGATGCACAGCACATCACTTGTGCTCGGACCTAGTGCGGCTCGTTGGCCGCAAAGGTCAGGCGGTGGACGGACGTGCATATGAAAAGACACTACACAAGGCTTACATATAAGTATATATATATGTTAGTATATATGATATATAGACACAGTAAACCGCAGCCGCGTAGGTAGTAGTAGGACTCAGCTCGTTTTGGCTTGGCTTGACTTAACTTGACTTGACTTGGCTGGGCTCGCCTTGGCTTGGCGCTATCATCAACGTTGGCGCAACTTTGCTGGTCCATGCCACTCGTTCGTCCGGGTATTGCTCGTTTTGTGGACATTTAAATGGCTATTCACATTCTGTATATATATGCCGCTGTAGGCTGCTGGCGATTGACGTCACGATTTAGAATTCGAGTCGAGTCGAAGGCAAAGATGCTGATGCTGCTCCTGCTGCTGAACGTGGCGCTCGTGGCGACCGAGCATAGGCCAACTTCACTTCAATCGCCATTCACATTGCCATCGAATTCCGTTCGCATTGATCACTTGCGCGGCGGCTCGGGGGCGAACTGGTGTCTTCGCTGCCACGTAGCGTCGATTTTTTGATGCCATCCTCGGCTGTTGGCTGACTGTTTGCTTGTTTGTGATTTATGAAAAATGCATTTCCGTTGGCGCGCTAACGAAAAATGTGCGCAGAAATATTGCTTTTGCTGCGGCTTCGTAGCCTCTGCCTCTGCCTCTTCAGTCTTCAGTTGATTTTAGCTTAAACGTTTTTATTGCCAGTCAAAGCGCGCGGTGTCAGTGGCATGAGCTTGTGAAATATGCAGGCAGTTCATCTTCGTTGCCGGGCGCAAAGCCATTATTCGATTTGCATTTGAGGGTATAGATGTTTTGCGTTTCGTCTTTGAGGCCATCAATATGTGGTATAATTATGGCGTACTCGTACTGTGGCGCTGCCTTTTTTAAGTTGACCGAGAAAACTCAGCGCCTTTGGGCTAATAAATTCATGGTTTTTATATGCCGTCTGCTTTCCGTTGGCATTTCGAGAGTTTTTACTTGCGTTTCGAGTGTGCTTTGGGAGTGTATTACGCAAAAATAAACAGATTTATTACACGAATTCTTGTATGAGAGTTTAAGAAAAATTTAAGAAATTTTTGCAAAACTTGCTGAAATGTCAGTTCCAGTAAATGTTCTGTTGGTTTGGTTGACTGAAAAGGGAGGTGCAAGTGAGCCAGACCGAGGGCGAGCTCATTTAAGTCATCAATTGAGCAAAAGAACTATCGGCTGGTAATCACAGTAAGCCTTATAACTTACTGGAGTGGTGGAAAAAAAGTTGTCATATTTGGTCACCCCGGCTGAACAATGTCTCCTCGGTTGTAGCAATGAGAGCCGTGTAATAACTGTATATGCCGCATAGATAATGTTTCAGCATCTCACCATCCTCCGCGCATGCGCATTTCACATTTTCTGAAGGATCTGATTTTAAGGGTAGGTGCCCTGTGATGACCCCGATAATGTTACTAAGTTCCCATTCGTCTAGAAGCAGAAGCTTATTGGTCTCTTATCATCAACACACTACCCCAAAGTAACAGTTGCTTTGTGGTATGCCCTGTGCTTCTTTTATACCAAGACTTGAGGTGCTCCTCTAGGGTCCATAGCTTCAAACAGCTGTTGAAAGAGCTGAATGGTCTGGCAGCTTAGAGGGATTGTTTCTGCAGTTGCCTCCAAGTGAGTTACCATACTTACATTTCATTTCCTTTTATTCCTATTCACCCTTTGATCCGTTAGTAAAGATATATAGATTTCGCCGTTAAAATTATAGATGACAAGACAATTGGTTCAGTATTCTCCATTGGGGAATGAAAGTGACCTCCTTTAGGACCTAGCTGGCCAAAAATGCCTCTTTACAAACTACTTGCGGGATTATTCGATGGCAGTTCTCTTTACTATTTATCCCGAGCAGAATAAACATTTTGTGTCATCATCGTAGCCGAATCTGTGCAGGCACTCCCTGACTTGCACGGTTCGTCAACAATTGCATTAGATAAAAATCTGTCTCCCCGTGTTGTCTGTCAATCCAAGCTGGTATGTTCTTAATGAGCCCATGTGTCCATCTGCATATTTCTTTCGCATCCCATTGTCTTTACTACTCTTCGAGGCTCGCCTGTCCCTCCTTTTTCCGTCACCAGCTATTAAACCTCTACCCACAGCTTAAGATTTTTGATTGATTCTACTTAGCTCAGAGTTCATTAAATCCGGTGGCATAAGAACAGACATGATACTGGCCACTTCATGTGGAGCCATTCTAAACGCACAGGCTACTATAATGGCGCGTAACCTGGACACTGCCTTTTCTTTATTGGCATTTGTTTTTTTGGCGCAGTGCTGTCCCTCATATAGGATCCGCGTACATCAGTGTTCACTGGCTGACTTAAACTATTCTCTCCATATTCTCCTACATTGGATAGGGTCACTAGTGTTAGCCATTATTCTTGACAGGACCACTGTCACTGTATCTGTCTTCCCACAGACTTTTTCAACATTATCTGTATTCAGTCCCATATCATTTATAGACAACATATCTGAAATGTGAAAGCTGTTAGAGGTTCAATATTTCTTTTAGAATTGGCACTAACACTGACAACAATGTTGATTTTGACCAAACCTATCGATAAGTACTTGAACCGTTTCCAGGAGAATCAGGCTTAAATTACTGAAAAAGATTCGTTTTGAGCATACAAAGACTATGAACTCGGCAGCATGCTTCGAAATTACTTCGATATTGTATGCCGTTACAATAACAAATACTTGAAAGTAAATTCGAAAGTATATTCTGCCCTTGAAATGTTTAAATATCACTTCATGAATCTCCTACTCTTTATTGATTGAGAGTTCATCTTTCGATATGTAGGTTGGGCCACATGGACACTGTAGACACAGACACTGTAAACACATAGTCTCTCTTCTTGACGGAAAACGTCAAGTAAATTTGGTTAAATTCGGTATTTAACACTTCTTTTTAACAAACGTTTCCAAACCTTTTGAAGAAAAAATGATTTGTCCACTCTTAAAATTCTTTAACTTAAAAATATATTATTGACAAACTATTTGTTCTCTTCTCTTTTCAGGTAAGCGATATGCATCAATAATAAAATATGGACATTTACAAATGTAGAGGTAAATTGAAAAGTAGCTTAAATGTAATTTGTCTCTAAATCAGGCAAGATTAATTGCTTTTTGGATAATCTCATGCCAATAATTATGCTAACCGAAACTAATGTTCAAGTTTGGTCAGAGTTTTAGGGGAGCAGAATTTATACAATGAACTGACCACTAAAAAATCTGACCAACCTTGATCAAATTACGAACTCTTTGAGGGAATAAAGTTTCCACTTATAGCGGATCGGCAGTGCTGAGTTCGTTTTAGCACGATCAATCTTAAAATTGGACAAAGTAGTTAAAATACTGAAAAGCCACAAAGTAGAGCAAAGTTTGTACGAAAAAAATTATCTACATGGATATTATTGTGTGGAATTAATTAACTACTTGAAAGATGCGCTGGGAAGCTATTTGGAAATTTTTAGAAAAAAAGAGTCAATCTAGCCAAGTCCCTCTGTTTGCCTGTTTGTGTATACAAAAACTGGTCCAACAGTTTTAAGATTTCGATCTCAAATGTTGTATACGTTTCTGCCCAAAAATTATGATCTGTCGGACCATTTGAGCATTAGTTATTATACAAACTAACCGATCCTTGTATGTCTTTGTATGGAAAAATTCATTATTTTACAAGATATCTGTACGAAATTTGGCAGAGATTGTGTTCTATGGCAAAACTGTAATCTCTGTACTTATTGTTCAGATCGAGCCACTATAGCTTATAGCTGCCATACAAACTGGACTATCGGAAACAAGTGCTTGTATGAAAAACTTTTTTATTTGATAAGATATCTGCACGAAATTTGGCTAAAATTTTTGCTTAGGGTAACGATAAAATATCTGCAAAAATTACTTAGATCGGATCACTATATCATATAGCTGTCATACAAACTGAACGATCAAAATCCAATTCTTGTATGGAAAATTTTTTTATTTGACGATATATCTTCACGAGATTTGGCATGCATTATTGTCTTAGACAACGGTACATCCTGCTAATAAATTGTTCAGATCGAACCACTATAGCTTATAGCTGTCATACAAATTGACTGGTGAAAATCGAGATAAGGATCTTAATTGAAGAATTTTCTTCATTATTACGTCATACATATCTATTTGTACCAAAGAAAGTCTGGCAACTAAATAAGGAAGGAAAAAGCAGTATATAGAAAGTAAATGTGAAGTAAATATCTTGAGGTGAATACGAATAATCGCATGGCCGCCGTGGCGTATGAGTGACGTTGATTATCAGCTCCTCAGCGAGACGTCTTGCTGCTGCAACATGGCTTAAGATACGTGAGCGTCATGCTAGACAAAACAACAACAGCAATACACATCTGCTTGTGTAAACAATCATAATTACAGTAACAACAAAAACAACGAACGTTGAACAGTAAAGTAACTTGCAGCAAAAAAAAATTAAATATCCTGGTTAACAACAAAACCAACGTCAAAAGCAAAGACAAACACAACTTAATAAAAACGCTTAAATCATTTTTGCCGATTATTATCGCTATTAACGGATGTGTTGTTGGTGTTTTCGTTGCCATTGAAGACGCACCACTTTCCTGGTTCCCCCAACCGAGCCAGGCTGAGCTGTGCATATTCTTTTTGTGGCATGCAGCACGGGAAGGGAAAGGCATGTGCTTCGATGTCTTGCCACAATTTAAGTTGCTCGTTATTCATGTGCGCTCAGCTACTCGTTGAATCCATGTGTGTCTATACACATATATGTGTGGGTGTATGTGGCAGAGTGCCTTACTCGTTGCACTGTATTACCCCCAACTTTGTGCCTTATCCACTTGAGGCGCCTATAAGAGCCACTTTAACTGTACATCATTGTAATACGCCGTTCGTGCCGCCATCGCAACGCTATACAATAGCTGTTGTTGTTGTTATTTTTATTGTAGCTGCGGTTGCTGAATGTCGGTTGGCGGCTTTCACACACCCACGCCCGCACACACACACACATCCTCCGACACGGCCTGACATTCCTCTAACTGCAATTTGTTGTAGCGTTTGTTGTTGTTGTTGGCATTATGCGTAAAGTTCCAGCTGTGGATGCACATAAATGAAGATGATGGCGGGCAATGATGAAGATTTGCATGTTGCGGTTGTAAGCGCATTATGCGTGTGCGTGTTTGATTGAGTGCACACCCCTTGCAACCTTCTCGCTGCGAGTGGTGGGTGTACGAGTAAATGTGTGTGTGCGGCTGCATTGTCTTATTAATGCATTACGAGCACATTCATTCGCACCTGAAGTGCATGCCGCGAGTTATGGATGCTTGTGCTATATAGAAACATGTAGGTGGGTGTGTGTGCGTGAGTATGTAATGATACGTTGCATGTGTTGTGGCAAGCTTCGAAATCGGTATTTAAGTTTCAGGTTGCTGTAAGTTTTTACACAAAAACGCTTTCAGCTGGAGGTTGGTGTTCGTAATACAAATGCAAAGGAACGTAAAGGAATATATTTTTTATACCTTGGACGGGGCATATAAAGTTTGCCAATTAGTGTGGAACTCTCAGAAGGAAGCGTCGGAGACCCTCTAAAGTTTATTTATGACTTATACATACTATATATACATATTAGGGTGATTCAAAAATTTTTTTTTTCGGTTGGTACTTGGAGAAATGCGTTTCTAGACACCTCTAGGAAAGCCATTCATTGGCAAAATAGTGGAAGACCAATTGCTAAAAAAAAATTTATTTGCTTTTTCGATAGCTTATATTTCCATCGGGAAGGTCGTATCTCAAATAGTGTTTGGATGGCAGCGTTCGAAAGAGCGACCGTTCGCGTTTTTCTCGAAACGATATTTTTCAAAATAGCTGACATCATGACTCAACGATAAATTGACCGATCGACTTCAAATTAAATCTGAGTATTTTTAAATACATTTACTATACAATGACCTACGATGTTTTTAATTGGTTTAAAATTGTCAATTTGGCATTAAAAAAACGACAAATTTTTTCCTAAAAAAATATTAATTTTTTTTTCAAAACTCTGCCATTTCGTTAATTTTTGATATTTTTCATAGATCGTAGGTCATTGTATAGGAAATATCTTTGAGTTTAATAAACATTTAAATTTTTTTTGTTTTAGTTACTTATTCGGTCGGAATCATGCCAGCAGTTGGGACACTTTTTTTGGCACCTCCGAAGACAGTCCATAATTCCGTTATTTTTCAACATTTTTGTAAAAAAAAATCTTTAAATACAGCTGAAAATATACTTTATTACGGTCAAAGAAGTTTGAAATATTCAATCGCCTACTTTCTCTTAAAAAAATTTTCGAAAATCGCCTAATTTTTTATGCGTCACACTGGTATGGCCGCTTAAATCTGCATCATGAGTTATGCTCAGCTTGTCACCAATTTTAAATTTGATATCTGTAACTCAAATGGAAAATTGGCCGGAGTGAGATACTTCGTAGATCTTTGTTGGTATCAATCAAAAAACTTTTTTTCTTTTTGTAAAATATTCAGAGTTACCTGAGAACTAAGAGAAATTTCAACAACAGAAATACTTCTTCCCCTATCTAAACTGATTTACTTTAATTTTTTTTATGATTTATTTTTAATATTTTATCTTTATTGTTTTTGGAATAATTCGGAAGTTAAGTCTGACCAAGTATTAAGAGAGAGTCCTTATTTGACAGTAGAGTGTTCTAAAGGAGCGCGCCTAGTGTAAAATTAAAAATTATTTTCTATAGTTTCTACTTTAGGAAAAATATAAATTTTAAATTTCATTTCTCAAAAAGTTTTGAGTTGGGGTTTTCTAAAGGATAGCCGCTCAGTTCAGCTGATTTTGTTTTTATGTAAATGGGTTTTTCTCGAAACTACATGCTTTTAAAATTTGATGGAGTAAGTATCTTCAGATAAACGATCCGCTTACTAACGGGTGATCCAAGTAGAGGTACGTTTTTTCATTGACTTGTTTTGGAAGCTCACTCGTGAGTATTGAGACCCTGCATTCATTATTGTATAATCTCGAGCGCTCGACCTTCCCAAGCGACATCACTTCGCTATATGGGCTCTTAAAACTTGCTAAGAAGATCCGACGTTTTTGAGCCAAATTTTGTTAGTGACGAAGTCCATTTCTGGCTTAATGGGTATTAAAGAAACGAAATTGTCGCATTTGGGGCAAAGAGCAACCTAAAGAGATTCAAGAGCTGTCATTTCATATAGAAAAAACAACTGTTTGGCATTTCGAGTGGACCAACTGAGACGTAGCCGCGTACAACATTTGAAGGAGATAATTTTCAAGAAAGTTAAATAATGTTCTTTCGAAAATAAACATTCCCCATTAGATTTGAAGGTTCTGCGTTTTTTCTCTAAAAAAATAGGCAAGCTTTATAAATGAATGAGACTCTTCGTAGCTTTTCCTTGGTTTTAATCAAAAAGCTGTTGTATTGAAAAGAAAATTGACCAACTCTTTGCAGTTATTTTGGGAAAATATTCAGCGCTACCTGAGCTGCGAAAATAAACTAGAAGAAGACTCAATTGCACTCCTTACAACATTGTTCGAAAAAAAACTAAATTTTACAAACTAAATGGATTATTTAAAATAGCTTAAAATCGATGAAAAGTGACAGTTTGTGGCAAACTTGCCTCAATATTGGGTAAAAAAGGAGCAAAATAATATTAAATTAAGTTAAGCGGCTAAAAAAGGCATTTTGCGACAGAGAAAAACAAAACGACTTTGCAACCAGCAGATAAATATAAAAATAATCTCTCTCTAAAAAAGAACAGTTATAAATGAATACATTTAATATTTTTTCCCACCATAAACACCACGCAAACACATACAACTATAGCATTTTTTGTATGTTTCTCTTTATGCCATGCATTTCTGGTGCTTGTCGGACCTGAGGTTACGTATACGTTCAGGTGGCTGTTATTTAATGCACTTATTTTAATGCCGCACATTCGCATTAATCACGCACACACTGACGCACGCACGCGTGTATAAACAAGTAAACCGCATAAAAACTACGCTTTTTTTGCTCACGCACATGCACACACACGCACTCATCTTTATAAATGTGGTTATGTAGTATGTGCTATCTCTATGCTCATAGAGTGCTGTTATTCATGCCACAGTGAAGCACATGCGTCTGTGCGCGCACTCGTACGACCGCCCGCCGCTTTATTATTACATTCATTGCGACTTAATGAGCGTTAGTTACTTACCATGATTTTATTTATTTAATTTTATTTCGTTTGTATTTTTTTTGTTTTTTTTTTTTTATTTTATTTTTTACTTTTATCTGCTGCATTGTGGCTTTCACTACGCGCTTTGCTGCTTTTTGTTCGCGCTACGCATATTTACTGTTGTTTTTGTTACTTTTGTTTTGCTTTTTGTTGTTTTTGTTGTGTTTTTCTGTATTACTGCTGGCATTCTTCTAATGTCGGCGCATTTTGCTGTTAATATGAAGCCATCAAGATGACATTTAATTTTATTGGATTCAATTTTCTGCTAGAAATTCCAGCGCACTGTTGTTGTTGCAGTGTAGCATGGAGCTAAATATCCGGTAGCCTTGCAGACAGCTGGCAGTTGGCAACTAAAGCGCAGCGCATTTCCGCTTCCTGCCGCAGAGCGCAGCCAACTACCTCAAACGTCTGCCACGGAGCATTTAAGCACCCACTCACACATATACGCGCACGCACGCGCTTCTCATATGTATATGTTATACCACCCCGCCTGCTTCACTGCTTTCTTTTTCACTATTTTCATTCTTATACGCAGTTATAGCCGCTATTATCTACTTAACTGCTGCGATTTTGACTCTGCCGCATTAGATTAATTTGCGCTTGCGAATGTGTGTGAGTGTGTATGCCGGTGTGCGTCTCGCGGCTATTAGCATTTGACAGCCAATTGCTGAGGCATTTTAATGTTGGCCGGATTAAGAGGCAATGCAGCGGCGCGATTGCGCTTTGTTGCAGCAAACTTTGCTTAATCCAACTTTAAGTGTGCTTTATAAGTAGCTAAGTTTTTGTCAAGTTTTCGGTGCGCCCGCATGCGGTAGTTCGGTTGGAAATTATAGGCAAACATGCGCGCTTAAAATATTTTTGACTAAGTAGTTGAGCGCGAGTGCTATTTGCCAAATTAACTTAGGCTAAAGAAGTTAATTGCTTAAATCGTTGCATACAATCAGGCGTTAAGGCAGTTCAAAGTGCGAAAAATAAATTGTGTAGAAAATAATAAGGTGAGAAAAAAGTAGCGGTGAGATGAAAGAGGAAAATTCTTTTCTAAACAATATTTCTCACACAACTTTTCTAAAATCGCGCTTTTCGTAATCATTTAAATTTCTTTTTAGCTCACTTTTATACCGAAAAAATAAGGGTCGTTTTCTTAATGTCTGTTTAGCCACATTTTAGCAGTTAAAGTATGGTTAAAAAAATATACTTTACCGATAGAAGAAGTCTTGGTTAAGTTAACCCGAACTTAACTTACAGATGGCTGCTAACCAACTAACCAGACGGTGAGAAAACGGCACAAAGGATATGGTTTTGGATCGTTAACTGTTATTTGATTTCGGATGTCAAAGTATCTTATCGACGATGTACAGCTTCATACATAGGTCTAAGCTCCTAAACATCTCATAATATAGCTCAACAGACTACAGCAATTTTCAAATGTACTTATTTACATGTTTAAAGGATGTAGAGCCAACATGTTACACCTTTACTCTCACAAAACCTGAGGATTCTTATATTCTTCATTTGAGATGCCTTCATCTTCACTACTCTATTGACACCGCTTACTGTATTTAGCGATATCCCTGAATATTGGTGATGTTTGTGGCCTCTTCATCAGGTTTCTGCCTCATGTGACCTCTGACTCGCAGCTCTGCCATTCTAATCGTCGCTTAGCACTTTTTTGTGCTGGCGATTTCGTCTGTCATTTTATCCTTACCAACATTACCAGTCGGCTAGGTTTTGCCAACTTCGGCTGTCTTACCATTCGCTTCTGAGATGAGTCGTGCTTTCAAAAGGCCTTTTCACTACCAAAAGTAGGAGGCGAATCCATCGCCCTGCTCACGTCTGTTTTTTAAATTTAATTTCCATATTCATTTTTACTCGTAGACTTTTTAAGAAACCAAAGCAAAGCTTAATGCACTGCTTCACGTTCAAAGCCTCAATGAATATTTTTTTTGCTGAATTCAAAAAGCTCAATAAATCTCTTACTATTCAATCCAGTAGCCTAACAGTAAACTGAAAAAAGGACCTTCAGTATTCTATCAGTAAGTCGCGTTCTAATCTCATCACCCACAGCAGGCAATATGGTCGCATCGAAAGTAAAGTTTAGCATTCCTTAACTAGTTTTGAGTGCATTGTCAGTAAGCTTGGTTCCAGTCTCTTGACCTGCTATCGGAGTGAGTACTGACTTTATTGAAGAAAATGATCGAAAGCTAGTGTTGCTTAATAGCTAATCCTCTCCAACTTGGATGATATGAAGGAGTAGGAGAAATCTCCAAGAATTTTTCGAGAATATTATGATTTTAATAATCCGACATAAAGTCAAGTTTAATAAGGATTTAGTGTGTCTTAACTTATTGCCATTAGCTACTTAAAACTTACCTAAGTCGGTTGCCATCTTGCGATGACTTGGCCCTCATTATTTCGCATAGCCAAAGAACCACAGAGAGAAGCAAATATTTATAATGACAATTCTTTGGCAATGCAACGCAATCAATGCTTTCTTCTGTCTTTCCAGAACTCATTCTTTATACATAATAATTAGATTAATTAATTGGTATTCGACAAAACGACTAACTGAATTAACCGGAAAAGTCATTATTCGAATAATAATATTCGGCTTCTGCCTCATGTGTCATTTGTGGATATTTGTAAGTCTCGGCTATTCAATTAATCGCTAATTTCGCTATCCGTTTAACATTTCGTTGTTGGCTATAAGAATAGTATTAATCGGTTAATATTTATACGAATGGTTGTAAACCGGATATTTGAGTAATGGGTTTTGAGGTTATTCCAATAATTGTAAGAGCCTTAATAGTAACCTTCAGGAATTACACGTCATCTGTAAACTATAGTTGATCTATAAGAAACAAAAAAAGTTTCCGTATGCTGTACTTCGAGCTGAAATCAGTTAATTAATCCCTTTCAGAATATTTGTCAGATCACTTCTACTTCATTAGTATTAGCAAATGTTAAAATACTACCGATCAAGTTATGTTAAATGCTCAGCTGACCAGCTTCGAACTCCAAAGACTCTTCAAACAGCAGCCAATTTTACTGATTTCTTTGATTACGCTCCCAAAGAATATTGTCTTCACTAGTTGGGTTTAATAGCTCATCCTTGAGATAGGAAACGCATTGGAACTACTGTATACAATGCTTTAAGAAGCCAGAAAATACAACTCCTATTGTCATATCTTATCAGACGAAATATTCCTTGAAGCCAATATAAATCTGTTTAGGTTTTTTAATTTTTATTTCCACCAGTCGGAAAGACTGAAAGTGTGAGCTCCGAGCAGTTTACGTCTTCATTTTGCAAAATCGGCACAATGACAAAAAATGTGTTGAGTTGTTTTAGGATGTAGTGCAGTTGATCTCTGAGTTAGTGCAAACACGACTAATGTTAAATACACTGCGACACTTTCTGACACGAAGAAAGTATAACTCCTGTGCTCGACCTCAGCTTGGTGGTTAGTTACTTTCAAGATTTATGATCTTTGGATTGCAGAATTAAACGCAAACTTTACTGTAATGGCAATTAACCAAAGACGAATTAGATTGCGTTACTGAAGAGGACTACCGTTTAATGCTCACTTTTTATGTAGAGACAAATAGATATACATATAGAAATGCAGGGAAGGAAATAGAGAGAGCGAGCTATTTATAATGATAGGGAAATAACTAGTGAAAATGAAACGGAAATAGAATATATAAGAAGGAAGAGAATATCGAAGATGGAGAGATAATTGGACTGATAAGGAAATAACTAGCTATAGAAATGAAGAGAAAAAGGACATTGTATAGAAAAGAAGTGAAAGAAATATGAAAAGATATTTAAAATAAGTGTGAAAGATTTAGTGAAAAAGATATAGAATAGAGACAGAATAGAAACAGCAGATAATGTATACAAAAGACAAGAAAAATTATGAGTTTTTTGAGTGATAGGGAGAGAATAGCCGATCTTTCTCAGTATTAAAGAAATAGAGAGAGGCATGAAAGCCTAACATTTTTGTAGTACAAAGGAAAAGAGGGACAAGCAGACACATGAAGTATATATTTTATATACGAAAAAGACTCTGCGGAGCACACTTTTTTAACCAGAAGTCCACCGGCTAATACTACACCAAATTACTCTCCTAAAATTTATACCATAGCTGCTTTAATAGCCCGTTACCTCATAAAAATTAGAGCAATTACAGTTAAAATTTCGACAACGCCTCTCGACGATCTGACAATTTTAATCGCAATTTGTTTTTTTTTGTCTCGGTGTGGCATAATTTTAGGCGAAGGTAATTGCATGCTTTTTGCAGATGACTGCTGCCACATTAAACATTCGACACTGGAGCACGGCACTTCGTGCAATTAAAATATTGTGGAGCAAAAAGAAAAAAAAACCCGAAAAACCCAAAAAAGGCCATGAAATAGGCACAACAATAAAATAACGGAAAGAGAGATAAACAGCGGCGGAAAATTTAAAACTATAAAAACTGTGGCGAAAGCAGACGAAATTATGCCGAAGTTATAGCCACACATACTCATGCAAGTGCTTGACTGTGTGCATGTGTTTGTATTTGTAAGGACGATCACACATATAAAGCTGCAAATAAGCAGCAGCGAGTCCAAATGTATTGTGCTGAAATTTCGGTTGGTTTGGTTTTTGCTGTTGTTTTTGCTTTTTTCTGACTTTTTTCGTTTCTTTTTTGTTTTTTGTTTATTACGATTTTGTATTGCTTTTTTTGGTCGAAGCTGGTGCTCGATTTCAGTGCTGCAGTTGACGTCATCAATATGCATTTCGCCACTTTTTTCGGCTGCCTGCCATATACCGTTGCTTTTTCATTTAATTTGTATGTGTGTGTGTGTATGTGTTTGTATATTTATGTAGTATTTGCTGAAAACTCGACTCAAGTGAACTCATTTGGTGTGCAAAATCATCAGCTCGCCAGCAGCGCAAAGGTGCCGAGTGGCAGTTCTGGTCGCAGCGGATGTCTTCCTGCCAAAGAAGCAAAACTTTCACTATTTTCTCATTTTGCTGTTTGCGAGTGTTTAGTTTTATATGCATTTGCTTTTAGTTTTCGCTTTGCTTTTTGCATTTTTTTTTTTTACTTTTTTTATTTCAACTTTTGTCCGCTTTGTTGTCTCCGCTCAGCTGTCTTCTAGCTATTGCGCTTTTTGTTTCGCCTTATTGCTACATCGTTGCTACGTTCGTTTCCGAACCGTTTGTGCCATTTGAAGGCAGCTGCTCGGCATCTCGACCACATCGACCACATGTCAAAGTTATGCAATTCAAATGAACACATCACTTATTTGACTCTTTGAGGATATGCATGCACGAGTGCATTAGTTGGACCGAGTACAGACGTACAAACACACACTAACATATATATACAAATGCACTTACTATATGTGCCGTGTATACGTATGGTGTCTGGTGCGCTTGGGGACTGGCAGCAGTTGTCCGTCATCGTCATGGTCAGTGGTCAAGTGTCATTTAGTAAAATGCAAATGGAAACACAATGAAAGAAAAATATTTGAAAACTAAAGCAAACATACATCGGTACATAAGTATAC
>CM050322.1:71775953-71798958 GCA_027475135.1 Bactrocera correcta | reverse complement strand
TTAGTGTGGTTTTTGAGTCTGGTGGAATCATCGATCTTTACTTCTTTCGAAATGAGGCTACTCACATCGTTACTGTCAACGGAGGGCAGTATAGATCGTTGATAACCAAATTTTTATGACCGCAAATGGAAGCGTTGGTCTTGACAAGATATGGTTCCAACAACACGGGGTTACGTACCACACAGCACGAGCAACAACCGAATTATTGCTAGAAAGGTTTGAAGATTCGATAATTTCAAGAAATTCTGACATTGAATGGTCTCCAAGAAGTTGTGAATTGGCATCCTAAGACTACTTCTTGTATGGTTATTTGAAGTCATTGGTCTTTAGCAATAAATCAGATTATCTATGGTGATAGAAAGACAAGATTTCAAAATGACAAACTTTTTCAGTCAGTTATTTGATTACTTGACACAATTTCGTATTCAAAGACGATCGCTAGTAAAGAAAAAATGTGCCGTATTGCATACAGGGTTTGTCCGGAAAGTAATAGGACTCCTTCCACCGCGACTATACTTCGGAACGTGCGCGTGGAGGGCGTTCCTAGCTAACGAACAAGCGGCTGGTCAGTTGTCCCCGAGCAAATCCAAAGTGAAAACGATGCTTGTTTTTGACATCAAAGACATCGTCCACCATGGATTTGCTCCTCCTCGACAAACCGTCAAGTTTTGCTTGGAAGTCATCAAGAGTCTCACAGTTAATCGGGTCCGACAAGACATCGCTGCCGATTGGAAGTTCCTCCACGACAACGCCCCGGCTGACACCGCTTTTCTTGTGAACAACTACCTAATCAAGACCGGCAGATTTGGCTCCCGGAACTTTTTTGTTTCCTTGACTGAAAGGACCGATAAAAGGGGATCCAAGCAACGGGCACCTCGGCTCTCAAGTCGATTCCAGAAAGTGTCTTTCGTGACGTGGCAGCGCTGCATCGATGCAGAGGGAGCATATTTTGAAAGTTTTTAAGCATTGTAATGATTCGTTCAATACATTTCTGGACAAACCCTGTAGGTTTTATTCGTGCAATTATGGCTTCATCAATTTTGTTTCATTAATTTTCAAGTAGTGGTACACCACGCTTTTTGTCGAATAGAGTAAGAGCCCGTGCCATCCAGACCTTCGTCATTTTATAAAAGCTGAAAGTTTGTTGAAGTATGCTTTGAACATAGGTAAGAACGATGGCAAAATGTGAAATTCAAGTCATCGTGGCTTTGGGGGGTAGCGGGTGGGACAGGTGCATAAAATAACAGCCAACTTTCGTTATTTTATAAAGCGTAATTTTTTAATATGTTATTCGGAATAACATTACAAACCATCTTATTTATTGCCAGACTCCTTTTATGGTGGCAATCCCTTGCCAGACGCCCTTAAACTTTAATAAATTTTGATTCTACTTTCGTTATAGTATAAAAGTTAAAATTTATACATGTTATTTGGGTGACTATTAGAAGATGTTTTCTCAGTTGCCAGACAGTTTCGACAGTTCCTACCTAGGCCAGACAAACATATTGGGTCCCAATACCAAGGGTATAGGTACGAGCGCGAGGCAATATACACAATCGTATAGGTGCGAGTCAGATAGCGCGTCAGAAACGATCGAATGATGTTATTGTGTAATTATTTAAGACTTAATATTTAAATAAAAGTTTAAAAATTACCTATTTGGTAAATTACTAAATAATGTGTAAATTTAATGCGAAATTAAACTTCTCATTCAAATTTGATAGCATAGCTAATACATAAAAGGAATGAAAATATTTCTTTTGTAATTACGATAATAATTACAAGCAGTAGAAAGATTGTTGACATTGTTAATAGATATGGTCACTGCATTAGTTACAATGGTGTGGAAGTGTTCGAGACAGAAGCAACATACACTTCTATAGGAAGGTCCAATTTATGTCCTGAAAAAATAAAAAAAGCACAGGGACTTTTTACTGGATTGGCTTTTGACAATTTCGACCGTTTTGTTGAAACTACAAGTAGTAGAGACACGATACACGACACTGTGTGCATCATTTATCAAAACATCGAATTAAATACAGATGATGAATCAGAAGTATCTGAAGAACAGCTTCCTACTGTTAACAATTTGCCACGCAGTAAGAAACGAAAAATAAGAACTTTTGATGTTTTATCTTCGGAGGAACTTCAGTATACAAAAAAAACAAAAAATGACCACTGATCTGCAATCGACAGATCATGAAATTGAAAATATACTCCCTGGAAGTTTACAATTATACACAGAAGTCGATAATATCTGGATGATTAACCATACGGCAGAATTACCTAGTGTTTCTATGTGGGTTGGTTTCAATAGTCAGATTTATGATGGTGACACGCCGCAACAACACATATCTTATTTGACTCCCATTAATTCCTCACCAACTAGCAACTCCGTAGTTTTGGAAACTATGCATCAAAGTAAAAAAATAGCAGCTGAATTAAATCAATCATCCATAAAAGTTACATATGATTTGGGAATAGCGAAGGTAGCTCTACAGATACAATCAACAGAAAAGTCTACATTCGATAATTTATTTATACATTTAGGCCCATTTCACATTATGATGGCTTACTTTAAGGTAGTTGGAAAGTTTATAAATGATTGTGGCTTAACAAATATAATGGTGGAAAGTAATTTGCTAGCAAATGGTTCTGTTAATGGATTTATTGACGGAAAATATTTCAACCGTTGCAAAAGGTTGCATTCTTTGATGGCACTAGGATTGGAAATAATGCATTTTAAATCTTTTTTGCAAATTAAAAATGTGTCATTAACAGATGATATTATAGGGGAACTTCGAAGACTGCAAACCTGCAAAATATCATCATTCCAAATTGAAAATGAGAATCTGAAGGAACTGTTGAATAATTACTTGATTTACAAACAGCAAAGTTTTAATGGCGAGTTTGGAAAAACTCAACAATTTTATATGATTTATATAAATCTTATTCACCACTACTTACATTTATCACGAAGTATTCGAACAGGAGATTTCGAGCTTTTCAAGACAATACTGCCAAAAATTACAAACTTATTCTTCATTTGTAACCAGCAAAATTATGCCCGATGGACTGTAAAATATGTTGATAATTTAATAAAAGTATTAGAAACCCATCCAGAACTATACGAAGGTTTTAAAAAAGGCTTCTTCGGTATCAAAAGAACGAGCCGTTTTCAAGACAGCCCATTGATCTGGTTTTGGAACAAACGATAAATGCAGATGCCGCAAGAAGGCTGACAGGTGTTATACACTTCACAAGTTCAATTTCGGGTCGACAACGTTGGGCTCGAAGCCATGATATTAGATCGACTATAATTTCTGAAGTTTATCATGAGTTAGGACTACAATCACACCAAGATATTTCAGCAGATTTAAACCAGCACAATATTCAAAAAAATATCACACAACTACAAAAATTTATTGAAACCTTCGATCAATTTATTAATCCATTCAGCTCAAAAGTTCCAACAGATCAATTATATAATATTTCATCTGGTAAAGCAGCATCAGAACTTGTGGAAACATATCTTCTTAATATTGAAAAGAATGGGGATTATCTGAGGAAAACATTTATTTCTGAATGTGTCATAGATATTAATCGATTTGAAAGATCTATTAAAAGACTACCTATGAATAATTTTTCAAAAGATTATGAGAAAAAAAAAAGAAAATTCGAGTTGGTGGTACAATACAAGAAGTTAAAACTCAGAGAGATCTGTTTGGACGTATGCTGGGAATATCCATGGATCATAATATAGATATTTTGAAAATTTTATCACATCCAATTACCTCGGTGCCTTTGTCCATGTGCCATTTGGATGGTACCATTTGCAAGACGGATAAATCTGCCTTAATGAAATGTTTGGAAAAAGAGGTAGAGCATGAACCACCACGTTAGGTAGATGTCGTAATAATTGATGGATTCTTTATGTTGCATACGATGAAAAATATTCCAAAAACATTCGGCAGCATTTCTAAAAAAATGTTGCAAATGGTTACTCAAATGCGAGCATCACGAGTTGACGTTATATTCGACCAATACTTTACACCATCGATCAAAGATTACGAACATACCCAGTGATTCGAATCCGCACAATTGGAGTACACCATAACTGGAACTGATCAAATTCAGCCGAGTGACTTTGCAAAAGAATTAAAAAATTCTAACTTTAAAACGGCTCTTGTTGACTTTTTTATATCGCATTGGGCCACTGACGAAATGGCGCCATCTATTGGTAATAAAACCATCCATATCAATTTTAAACATTGCCAGTCTTTTGTTGTTAATGGGTCTAACAGCGTAGATTCCAGGATTGTGGAAGAGTTATCATGTCCTCAACATGAAGAGGCTGATACTAAAATAATATTTCATGTCATCAATAACTCAGCGCAAGCGAATACAGTTATCAGAAGTATCGATACCGATATTGCTGCTATCATGCTTGGCCTTATGCACCATATACCAAATGATTCCCGTGTTTGGATGCGAACAGGTACTGGAAATAATTTGAGGTATGTAGACCTCACAAAGATACACACCAAGTTAGGCGACTCCATTTGCAAAAGCTTACCTGGGTTTCATGCAATTACAGGTTGCGATTATAACCCGAAAAATATCAAAAGGCATTTATAAAATTCGGCGACACTCAATTATTTGAAGATGATAGTGAAATACAAAGCACTTTTGACATTCGTATGTCATATATCATGTTGGGACGATAATTGATGTTAATGCTGCCCGTTTTCAATTGTTTATTAATAATTTACGGTCTGCGATGTTAATGAAGCGTTTCAGCGAAAAAAATACGCAATTTTGATGGGAACAGTCTGCCACCCTGCAAATCAGAGCTATTCCATTAATTTCGACGTGCTATTTATATATCCAGCAATTGGAATAATGCTTATAAGAAAATTCCATCAATACATGAACCAGCAAACAATGGTTGGGTACAAGTTAACAGCCAATACAATTTTAAATGGTTTGAAGGCGATCAGTTACCGAATTTTGTCAGTGTTGCACTGCAAACTATATCAGGTACATATATACATATTATTTCAAATTATTATACATAAAATTTTACTTTTCATAATTGTGTAACTTTTTTTTTACAGAAACTAACGAAGAAGATGACACTGACAATGAGCCAGAAGAAATATGGTGCAGCAGTGATGAAGAGTATGAAGAAAATTACGAAATCAATGTTAATGACGAAAGCCATGAAGAATGTTTATAATTTTGTAAATTTCAAAACAAATAAATGCGCTTCTTTGAAAATTTAAATAAATATTTCTATTAATTAAATATGATAAATAATTTCTAGCCTATATATCGTAATTACAAAAGAAATATTTTCATTCCTTTTATGTATTAGCTATGCTATCAAATTTGAATGAGAAGTTTAATTTCGGATAAAATTTACACATTATTTAGTAATTTATCAAATAGTTTAATTTTTAAACTTTTATTTAAATATTAAGTCGTAAATAATTACACAATAACATCATTCGATCGCTTCTGACGCGCTATCTCACTCGCACCTATACGATTGTGTATATTGCCTCGCGCTCGTACCTATACCCTTGGTATTGGGACCCAATATGTTTGTCTGGCCTAGGTAGGAACTCTCGAAACTGTCTGGCAACTGAGAAAACATCTTCTAATAGTCAGCCAAATAACATGCATTAATTTTAACTTTTATACTATAACGAAAGTAGAATTAAATTTTATTAAAGTTTTAGGGCGTCTGGCAAGGGATTGCCACCATAAAAAGTGTCTGGCAATAAATAAGATGGGTTGTATTGTTATTCCGAATAACATATTAAAAAATTACGCTTTATAAAATAACGAAAGTTGGCTGTTATTTTATGCACCTGTCCCACCCGCTACCCCCCAAAGCCACGATGACTTGAATTTCACATTTTGCCATCGTTCTTACCTATGTTCAAAGCATACTTCAACAAACTTTCAGCTTTTATAAAATGACGAAGGTCTGGATGTCACGGGCTCTTAGACTAGAAACCTGGACGCCACCTTGTGAATCGAATTTCCATCTGCGAATCGCTAATAAATCGCAACAAAATGGATCCATTTCTACTGTACTTATTGTCTCTAATGAGAAAGTCAAGCAGAAATGGTAGTGATGCAAAGAGTAGCCAAAACTGGATTAACAGTCAAGAAGGAATTTGCTATGTGTTTGATGAGATTTTCAGGACATCGCCTACTATGAGCTGTTCCTCTACTGCCTACTTTTAAATCATACTGTTAATAATTGGATTGTCTGAAAGAAGCAATTGCTCAAAATCAATCGGCTTTATCAATAAGAAAAGAATTGTATTCCTTCAGGACAACGCCAGGCCAAAAGCTTTATTGGGTGGCCCTATGCATCTATCTACTAATCCGGACCTGTCTAGAGCTAATGATTTTGCTGATAACAAATTCTAAAAAAAGTAAAGCTTTTAAAAATCAATTCACTGTTTTGTATATTGAGACCATGGTTTTTATGGGAGCGGCATTGTGAATTCACTTTTATCAAACAAAATGGGGCATAGTTGACCTTAATTGGATCAGTCTAACTTTGCTAAATAAAAAATAATATAATTGACTTATTTATACAATACCTTATATTACAATGTGAGAAAGTACTGTATATTTAATTTCACTGAGATCACTGAGTTGTAATAAAAAGATATGAAGCCATAATGACGGTAATTTACTGTATAAAAAGTACAAAAATCTTCCAGCCTACCGGTTAGTTATGTCCAGCGTCAAGTAACAGTATCATTACTCAAAACATAATCAGCGCGTTCAATCTTTCTCACAGCTCGGATAAGAAATCAAATCGAACGAAATCTTTCCAGTCATCTTAACAAAGGTACACAACATAATTTCATCCAAAAGAATCGGCAAAAGAACTGAAAACAGCAGGGAAACACCGAGAGCGCAAAAAAAGGAACCGAAAAACGCAAACTAAGCACGGATAATGTGGCGTATAATGTGTGAACAAAACACGCCTAACACTTAAGAACCCACAAGCGAGAACAGCAGAGTGTGCGATCACACGCCGCAGGCGATAATTTAACATTACCCGCCCTAATTATGGTGCTGCATGCGCTGCACACACACATACAAAACCATAAATTACAAGTAAATAGTAAGAAAAGCATCTTGAGTTGTTGCGTCAGAGCATTGTGGCGCACCTTTTGTGCAGCGCCTACTTGCAACACTTGAAATTGAGTCTTTAATGAACTTTCAATTGGCACTTAAATGTAACAATAGCTAAGCAAGCAGCATGAAAAGATTGATAAAGATTGTCGAAAGGAAAATTATGCGGCCACTTATCGGCGGCTTGCAGTGCAGGAACTCGGCGTCGCAACGCCGCGCAACAGACGCGCAGGTAAGCAAGAAAGCAAGTAAGCAAATGCGAGTACGTTAAATATTTAGCTAAGGAGGTTTGCTGCGGAAGTGGTGCCTAGGCAAATTAACCCCTTAAGCAGCGGGTTACACGCATCTTATGGCGTTGATTCGGTTTCGTTTTTGTTGTGTGTCGTTTTTGGGCTTCGAGTGGGTTCTTTGCTTTATTTCAATACAAAAACGGAACAAAAAGCTTTTCTTCTCAATTCAAAGTTGGTTTGACACTTTGTTGCACAAATTATAGGTATTATGCATGCATTTACATAAAAGCACTTAAATATACATACATACATCTCGGCATAAGTACGGAGGCGCATAAGCATTCAACTGTCTAACTGTGCGCTTTAATAAGCTCGTATGCAAAATTAGAGGGAATCGCTTTCGTGCGTTTTACGGAATGACTTTGAGCGCAGAAGAAGAAGGAGGTTAATAATGTGGTGTAGTACAGTTACAAGATTTAAAATATGGTCTTTTTGATTTTTAATTTACCGCTTCTGTTATAGATAATATAGGGTGATTCATTTCGAGAACCCCTACTTAAACAAAAAATACAAAAACCACACCAAACCGTTGCTTTTCTGGATGAAATGGCGGATCTCGGACCTGTTCTTCCATTGAGCCAGAAATGGGCCTCATCGCTAAACAACATTTGGCTCGGAAACCTCAAGTCTTCTTGGATTTTCTCAAGAGCTCATAGAGCGAAGACCTGTCGCTTGAGAAAGTCGTGTAGCTTCAGTTCTTGCACAAGCTGGATTTTTACGTTTTCAATTTAAGATCTCGACGTTGAATACGCCAAGTTGTTCCATGCGTCAGTCCAAGTTACTGCGAAAGGCGTCGAATCGCCTCTCCACAATCTTCATTTACACTCTCAGCTACGGGTGCTGTATTTTCTTCACTGCCTGTTAGACGTGGTCTATTCTGTCGAATATTATCCAATAATGAATGCTGGATCTCAAAATGGGTGATAGTGTTGCGATCGATACGCTCAGTAAGCAGATTATGTTGCCCATAAATTGAGCGAAGCGCACGAAACACTTTAAATTTTCATAATAAAGTTGAACGATTTGTAAACCTTGTTCAGCCGTCAGTCTTTCCAATATGAAATATCAAACAATACTGAACAAAAATAACATAACAGCTCGAAACTCACGCGCGATCTGTCAAAATGGGCTATTGAAAAAAATACCGCTGTTTGGATCACCCAAAGCGTGTCATTTCCAGACTCGCACCAAATGGATTGAATACGCCGTCATATTCTGGCATGATTGTGACAGACTTTTTGGTCAAAAACGAGACGACAGTCATCCCATAGCCACCGTATTGACTAGATTTTTTTTAGCTGTGTTCAAAACTGGATAATGGGCTTCGGAAAAGCGTCATGAGTTTATTAATCCCATACATATATAAAAGTCGTCAGACAAACTGTTCACGCCGTAAGCAAACAGCTGCCAAGTATTTACTAGATATCAAAGCTGCATTCGACTCTGTTTGGCACGACGGACTCTTGTACAAAATGATGCTCTTGAAATTTCCCTTAGTTTATATTAAAATTATACAAAGTTTTTTGACCAACCGATCATTTACAGTCCACCTAGTCGAAGCTCATTCTCGCAAAATTGACATCAATGCTGGTTGTCCCCAAGGTTCGTGTCTGTCTCCATTGTTGTACAACATTTTTACTTCGGATTTCCCACCTCTAAGTAAGAGCACAGCTTCTATTTTCGCGGACGACACCGCAATACTCTGCTCAGGCTTCATTGCAGCTGATATCACAAATTCACTTCAAGAGGACTTTAATATCCTTGTCTCTTACTTTAACAAGTGGAAAATACTGGTTAATACTGACAAGACCAAAGCTATTTTTTTCACGAGGAAGCGTAAAAGCATCTTTCTTCCAACAAGTCATATTTCACTTAACTCTTTCGATGTCAACTGGGAAAAGACTGTTAGATATTTAGGACTGATACTAGATCCTAGACTGACCTTTAAAGACCACGTGCTTTACATCATTAAAAAAACTAACATACTAATACGGTCGTTATACCCATTTATAAACAGAAGATCAGAACTTAGTATAACCAACAAAATGCATCTATTCAGGTCTATTTTCCAAGCTGTGGTTTTTTATGGGGCACCAGTATGGGCCGATATCGCGAACTCCCACATCCACAAACTTCAAGTGGCCCTAAATAAAATATTAAAAATAATTTTCAACCTACCATGGCATTTTTCTACCTCCGAATTACATGACAGAGCTAATGTTGAATTAGTCGCAGATAGATTGTCCCGACTAAATAGAAGGTTTAACGAACGCTGTGAGTATTCCATATACTCTCATATTAATGAATTAATTAATTAACTTATGTAAAATATATTCTTAGTTATAAAGTAGAAATAAGTAGGTTAAGATAATATTCTTCAAGGGTTTTTTATTAATTTTTCCCCTACAAAACTATATTATTTATAGTAACATTTCATAGCTCATTCTCAAATAATTTTTAAGTAGAAAAGGTAAAATCGCCTGTACTCTTAACTTATATACATTAGTCACTGTAAATACATATATTATAAGAAGAAGTGAAATAAATTTGAATTTGAAGCTGCCAAGTACCCACCAATTGACTTATGGAGATTAATCTTCTCGCGTTCTGACATTAGATGTATGGACTGGACCTCGAGCGAGTTTAGCGAGCGTTGGTCGATAATCAGCATATTTGCAAGAACATAGGAGATCTGAATTACAGCTATTTATAGTATCTAAAATCAAAAAAAAAATAGGAATGATAGGTTGTCCCACCAGCACTCACGCACACAACTTGTCGATGTTGATAGAAGGAAGATGAAGTAGAAAGTCATTTTCTAGATACTTTCTCCTCCACTGTCCTAACTAAGATTAAATCTTCTCAGTTATCATACCTTCTACAAATCAAGCGAACTGTTTGAATTGATATTTTGCACCTCAATAAAAGAATGGCTGACTCAAGATGCTTTGTCGATATGCGTCATTCTTTTCGATCCACATTTTTTGAGGCATTCTTGAGGCAACCTAATCCATAGTCACTTTTATTAAGCTATCACTTGACCTGAGTGTTCCTAGATTTTATATCCGGGTCCGTAAGATTATTCAAAAACTGTTTTACAGGAGCAATAAATTGAATTTTTGCCTTGTTGTAATATAGTATACCAATAACACGAAAATTTAATTCGAGGACGTCCATTCAGACTAAAAACCAATTTCGGTGGCTTATTCTTATTGATCTCTTATTGGTCAGATTTAACACCCTTCGAATTTTTCAATAATTTGGAACATGTTTTCACTCATGGAATATGTTTTTACCTTCATTACATCATATATTAGCGAATTTCTTTAAGCGTATTTCAGTTTTTTGAGTCTAGACTCATTTCTTAAGCGCCATTCGACAGTTGCTTGGAAAGTTTCAACATCAAATTCATAAAACCATGTCAACTAGGCTTTTGGTACGAGCTTAAGATTGACATGCTTCATACCGAAAATATTAACAAAAATTGTTGATTCAACCATAAGAGATGTTGAGGTTCTCTGCAATCTCTCTGATGCCGACACGTAGATTTTGTAACACTGTTTCCTTAACTTTTTCGATGTTGTCGTTATCAACAGCAGAGGATAGACTTCACGACCTTCACTGAATGCTTTTGTGCTGCTCAAATACTTGCGTTGAGGTAAAATATGTTTTAACTTCTGTAAACGTCTTCAATATTTCCGGAGCCGCGATCCCATTGGAAACAAAAAAGTAAAATATTGTTCAATTTTTAGACCAATATTTCGCGTCGAAAACAAACGATTACCAAACTTACAATCACTGACACATGAAGTCCAAACTTCAGATCAACATACAAAACTTTATTTATCTAGGAAATATTATTGATCGATTCAATTTGCGCGCACTAGCTTAAATGGACTAATTCAGGTTAAATTTTATGTTCCTACTAACCAAACTGTGTGAATTTATATGCAGCTTTCTCCTCCAGTTTGTTTTCTTAGCAAGTATGAATGCTCATTAGCTTCTTGAAGTGAGCCTTTTATGACGAACAAGTTGAATGGAGGGCCTTATAGATTGATTTCATAAAAGTCAAAGCGCCGTTTTCTCAAGGACTAGACAGCAATCAGTTAAGTTCTGGTTAAAACAAAGATTCTGTACTGAAAGAAGGAGCCTTGGTTAAGTTAACCAGAACTTAAAAGGATTCTTTACCGAAAAGGGAGTCTTGGTTAAGCTAACCAGAACTTAACTGGCAAATGGCTACTAACCAGACTGATCTGCGATAGAGACGTTTGATATGATCAATCAGGCTTACCCAGTTGTTGCTTTAGTAAAAAGTGGTGTGTTTCAGTGGCATCAGGTCTTTTTGGAGGACCGGCAAAAAGTCGCTTATGAAGACCGTGCTGGAAGACCTGGGACTTCGACAAACACTGACAATGTGGCTCGTGTGCGCAAAGTTTTGAGCTCAGACCATCGACTAACTATTCGTTTAATTGCCCAGGTGTTAAATTTATCAAAATCTGTGGTTCATGACATTGAACATGCTCCGTGCGCGCAAAGATGGTCACAAAAGTGCTCACTGACGACCAGAAATTGCGGCGATTTGATAAGCGCCAAGTAAATTTGAACATGTGTGAAAGTAAACCCCAACTTTTTAATAAAGTAATCACAGATGACGAGTTACAGATCTTTGAGTATGATCCCGAGACAAAGACGAAACCTATCGAGTGGCACACGCTTGTAGAGAGGATCGAAGCCGCATGCATCTCGGCTCTCAATGCTATTCCAGAGAATGCCTTCCGTGACGCCAATAATGCTTGGAAATCACGCTGGCAGCGCTGCAATTTTGAAAGTTTTTAAAGAATTGTAACGATTAGTTCAATAAATTTTTCAAATCGACTCAGTCCTATTACCTTACGAACAAACCCTGAATAAAGTCTCAAAATTTTCAAGAAACATTCATAAAACAAAATGATTAGACTGTGCTATTCCATAGACGGATGATCTGTTGAGGAATTTTAGGATCTGATGAAGCTGCAACTTGCAAAAACTGGCGCTCATATATTTTCCTTCAACAACACATGCAAAAATTTTGTGCGCAACCATTTTTCGCCACATAGGGTAGCAATTGTTGCCGAATTTCTAGTTTTTTGGCTTTCACTGTGCAAATTGCGACACCAAAATTGGCACTTCAGGCAGCCACTTGAGCGTTTACTCAAGCGTACGCGCCGATTTGTGCACAAAACTGCTTTGCCTGCAAGGAGCACAAAGGGAACTTTGACTGCTGCACTCTTGCGCGCACACACATACACATATGAATAGTGTTAACTATTTGCTTACATACAGACACATATCGATGATGCCCGCATAGTTGGCGATAAAGGTTGCTTATTTCGAACCTTTTTTGTGGCAGACGCGGGTTGGCATTTTTCGATGCGCATGAGCACTGCACATTTGACGCTTCCTGCGGCCGGCTGCAATGCAATCGCTGTACATACTCGCACACTCGCATGCGGGTGCCGTTTTGAGGCGTGTGCGTTTACACACTAACGGAATGCACCGACCCAAGCGCACTATCATTTGTGTGTGTGTGTGTATGGATGGATGTATGAGCGCTGGTTAAAGGTGCAAATGTCTGCATTATCTCAACTCGACCGCTGCGCCTTCGCATATGCTTAACCTTTATGCGTAATGCTGTACCCCGTATGTACTGTGTGTGTGTGTGCTCCGACCTCACGGTGTGGCATTGGCGACAAAAAGCCGTTAATGGAGTAAGGGCGTATACAAAAGAAGCGGCATTCAAATGCACATCTTCGGCTATCAAATTTCGCCTTTCTCATTTGCCTTTTAGCTTCTTCCACTTTTAATTGTGCTGCATTTCTTTTTATAGCAAAAAAAGAGTATAGAAGAAAAAGAGGAAGCAGAAAAAAATTTCGTCCTTTGGCTTCTCGGTTGGTTATTTGCTTGATTCAATTGGTAATTTAATAGCGCAGATGCATACAATAGAGTCACATATGCATGTGTGTGTGTGTGTGTATGGGTTGTTGCATAACATGAGCGCATGCCATCAGCCGGCTCAACCACGCCCGCACCCTCGGTGACATCAACGAAATGGTGCTCCCCAGCAGCATTGCGAGACGTCAGTGTCCATATCAATTTCTGATAACGCCTTTCAACAGTAACAACAACAACAACAACAATAAAAATAATCATAATAACGGCAAACAGAGAATAGTTACATAGCAAAAATAGCAACAAAAGCAAAGGCAATGGCAATAGCAAAAGAAGAAAAAAAAAACAACAACAACAAAAACATACCAACCTGATAACAAAATATAACAGTAATGAAATCCACAGCAAAATTTTACAACAACAGTAAGAGCAGCAACAAAAACAACAACAGCAACAACCAGAATAGCAACAATAGAACCAGCAAATATATAATCAACAGCAAAATTTGCAACAAAAATAACAACAACAATAATAACAACAACAATAATAAGAACAACAACAAGCAACATCAATAACAACCAAAGAAGAAGAAGAAATACCAACAAAAAAGACAAAAGCAACAGCAACTACAGGAACAACAACAATGATAATAACAACAACAGTCTTTCTGCCTTTGCGCTTGATGTGTGTTAATATAAATATTTCAATAAAACAAACAAAAATAATAGCAAAAACAAAAACAAAATTCAACTACAATCATGCATGCTCTATTTGCCAATATATACACACACACATTCATACATACATCTATCTAACTGTATTGTCATAAAAGTACGCCAGTTGCACATTACGATGCTGCCACAGACACATTTATGCAACGAAGGGATTCACCAACATTCAGCCATTGAACGTTGAATCTGCTTGCGCGCGTTTGTGTATGTGTGTCTGCTCATTGCTCATATGTTCGTATTTTTGCCTGCATTGTATTTGTGCATATTTACGATTTCATTTGGTTTGGGGGTGGCTTTTGCCCAGGCCATTGTGCGGCTGCTGGCAGCATCGCTGCGCGTCGGCTAGCCATCACTGATGGTCGCTGCTGTTGCTGCTGCAGCTGATGTTGACGTTTACATTCTCAGACACACTGTTGCTGGCATCAACAATAGCTTTGGCATTGTTTGAGTTGTTGGTGACATATGTGCCGCCGTCGCCGCTGCTGTCCGCCCGTCTGTCCAAAAATGTCACTCCTTCGATATCCGCTTGTGGCACTTTCACTCTCACCCTTCGCTGCTTGCCCATTTACACCCTTCAACGGAGTGCATAACTTTCATTTCGGTGTTAGTTTTTCCACTTTTTTGAACTTGCACGGAAATCCTGCGATTCATGCTGACACACAATTATACCTTATGCATGTGTGCACTGCCTATGAGCAGTTGTATGGTAGTATTACCACGCCTAAGAAATAAAAAGCTGCTTGCGACAGTGTTTCGTTTCGACAGACTCGCGAAGAAATCGAATAAATATGGTTTAATTGCACCGATTTGAAAAACAAAATGCAGTGAAAGTGGTAAAAGGAGGTAATAGAATCCACTTAAATGCGGGTTGGTTTCCAATCTTCGCCAATATGTAACATTTTCTTACCTTCAAAGGTATTTCGATTCCATTCGGAGGTGGGTTAAAGCTGGTATAACCTTTGGTATGTATGTCTGTCAGGAAACATGCAAACACCAAAAATACGATATTATCTTTATCGTATCAACATGTTGTGAGAGCTTTTTCTGGTGGCTTTCAGCTAAAATCTGGTTCATGCAGTTGCAGAGGAACTATAAGGGGATTAAAACCTTAGAGATTAGAGCTTTCAATCAGCATTTGGTTCAAGCACAAGCCATACAAATGTAAAACTGATACTACGAAAGGAATAGCGAAATAGATTCCGACACTCTAGATTCTGTGATAAAACAAATCAGATTATTAAGTTAGGTTATGTTATTCTGGTAGGTCAATAAGAAACGCATAAATCAGTTTTTGTCCTTTGCGATACCAGATGGGGGCGTTTAGTTACTAGGTCTATGAGGTGTTGTCATCCTTTAGGATGCCTGCTTTTGACGCGAATTTCAACAGATTCTGTGGCTTCACTAACGATACCTCTTCCAATGAATCACACCGTGTGGACCCCAGATGCCTACAGCGTAATCTTGCCAATGCGGGACAAGTAAAACAAAAGATACTTCATTGTTTCCATGGCGCTTTGCTCTTAACATTTTCTGCAATCTTCTCGATCTGTCAGTCACATCTTGGGGGCGTGTGTCGCTACTAGACAGTGACAAGTGAGTATTCCCATCTTGTTCCGAAATTCTCTTCTATCAAGTGCGAATAAGAATTTTGTGTATTTCCGATTTACCGTTTTACCCATGGCTCTTGCAGTTTCGCAAAAACTTTTTTGTGTCCAAACGAATATACATAGATCATTGAAGCTTTTCTGAGGCTTTCTCAACCATACAAGTAAAAATGAAGAATTAGCTGGACTATATGTCCCTTTTCGAATGTCTCTATTGTAGGGTTCTCTTCAGGATCTTAACAAAGCTCGGAAAAATGTAAAAAGATGGCCCTAGACTTCACAGAACCCCTAAAATGTAAGTAAAGGCTGTTGACTTGGCTAAATATAAACGTAGGGTTTTAGAATTCGCTAATTGTAAACAAAAGTGTAATTTTCCACATAACCGGTAAAAACTGACCTTGGCAAACATAAAGTTCATTAGCCACACAATGTAAATAAAAGGATCATTGACCCTTTAAAATGTAAACAAATCTTTTTGACTTTATAATAAATTTAAATAATACCTAAATACTTATTTGATATGGTTTTGGACTTAGCTAAATGCAAGCAACACGGTCATTAACCTCTGCAAAATGTAAACAAAGGGTTCACTGACCTCATAAAATGCTAACAATATTGTCATTGACCCCAAATGCAAACAAAGGTTGTTGACTTGGATAAACGTAAGCCAAAGTTGTGAACATAACTCAATGTAAACAGCAGGGCCAATAACATCGAAAAAATTTAAACAAAAGGGTCGTGGATCTCGGCAAAATTTAAACACCGACAACAGCCTCGAAATCCAATGCAGAATAACTCTTGCAACAGGTGCTACTGAGTAAGCAATTAAAAAATAAAGCCCTCTCTCGACGAACAAAGACCAAACTCTATAAGTTACTCATTATTCCTGTCCTACTATATAGTGCAGAGGCATGGACGATGACAACAAGTGATGAGTCGACGTTACGAGTTTTCGAGAGAAAGGTTCTGCGGAAGATTTATGAACCTTTACGCATTGTCGAATGCCACATTCGATGGAACTTTGAGCTGTGTGTGCGGGGAGAAGACCTCCACTCGGTTGGAAAGACCAGGTGAAGAAGGACTTAGCTGAATTTGGAATCTCCAATTGGTGACACGTAGTGAAAAGAAGAAACAACGCGTTGTTGATAACTCGGCTATAATCGCGTAAGCAGTGTCTACGCCAATAAAGAAGAAGAAACCAATCGAGAGTTCAGCAAACTTTCTATTAGCATACCGGATAACTTTCTGAACACTTCTTGGCTACTATTAAACCACAGTGCAGCCTCTCGTTTCAAGGGCATTAGCGCTGCGCGGCTGTCTGTTACGATTACCAGTGCTGATGCTTCGTCCCTGGCGGCAGTTGCCACGATTGCAACTGATTCATACTCCTGTACGCGCTTTTGTTGCCATATTTGTTTGGTTGGTTTTGTTTTTTTTTTTTACAGCCTTTTCTGGTTATTGCCGCCGCTATTATTGTTGCGCTGTATCTGTCCATGGCAATGTGAACGTATTCGATACAGCGTTTTTTATGGGTTTCCGTTTTAATTTTCGTGCTGCTGCATTAAGTTTCCACAACCACCCGTTCGGTACGGCATGCCGTGCAACATTCGCCCCACACCCCTTGCCACACTGCATGTTTAGACGGCATCAGCATTTGTGCGGTAAACAGCATGAGTTGGTCCACCACCACCACCACCAGCAGCAGCAAAAGCGCTACCCCTGATTACGGCCAAGCAGTGCCGCAGCGCTTAGTTATTCGTAGATTCGTTGCGCGCACGCATTCCAGCCGACAGGATCATAATAGCGGCAGTTGTTCATTTGCGGCAAGCACTCATCAGACATACCTTACACTGGTGCGTCCCCGCGCACGTGTGGGTGCGTGTATGCTGCAAGTGTGTGTCTGTGCGTTCAGCATTCAGCTGCAACTGTCCACATCCGCTTATCCGCTTTGTTGAAAGCAAACGCATACCTTAGCTCTTTGCCGCGCGGCGAGGGTGTCCCACTCCCTTCGGCCAACCAGCCACCGCACTATCATCGATACGCGTCAGTCAATGTCCTTTGCGCGGCGGCGCTTTTACGCTGTGCGTTGATGGACTCACACGCGCTTATATTTGTATTTTCATTTTTTAATTGCGCTCACAGCTCGACATTGCCACGGCAACAGCGTGAAAAGCGTTGCGGATGGTTGGAAAAAATTGGAAAACTGTGAAAATTATACACGGAAAATGCCGCTCATTAAGTGCAATTTAAGACAGCCGAAAAAACAACACTTTCGTGTTTAGCGCTCGCATTCGGCTAACACTCGCCCGCACACATATGCGCGCGTTTCAAAGCCCGTTTGCAGCTATCTCTAAGTATCTTCGCATGCAGCATTTGAAGTACTGACATATTGTTTCTTTGTCTATATGCATACATATTTATATCTATATACATAAATATATGTGAGATGTGTCCATCAATCGCTTGTACGCTTCATTTCATCCCCGCAACCTTGGCGCTAACTCCTTACGCGCTCGAAGAACTCGGTTGTTCCGGCCTTTTAAGTGCGCATTTGATGCAATTAAAAGACGATTATTTACACAACAACATGCGTTTTTACGACCACAGCGCGCACATGTGTCTGTTTGTGTGTTTGTGTACAACTGTCTGTGGTTTGGCATTTTACAATTCATTTATGTTTACCCACTTTTAAGAAATTAGACACCACGTTGATGTACTGCCGCCGCACCGCAATGCATAAGAACGTAAATATTTTGGCTATTAGTTAAGTGTGCATTACTGGTTAAGTACTCTATCAACGGACCATATCGCTGCCACACACGAAAGGTACGCGTTTATGCGCCGTTATCCTTCATGCTTATAGCCTTGTCATAATTAAACATGTGGGCGGCGGTATTAAGCTTTAATAACGGTGCTGTAACAGATGTCTTTATGAACGTAGGATGTCGGTATTTATATGTATATGTATGAATACCCATATGCCAGTTCATAATTTTTTTTTAGTTGTTACATAAAGGTATTTAATAAATAGTCAAAAATTTTTCAACTCATTAATAACTAGGTTGACTTTTATATTTCGGTATTTGTCAACCTGAGTGTTGCAACCTCGCAACTCACAACTTTTTTGCAAAGTTCTGTATTTTGATGTTATACAAACTCAGAAAATTTTGACAAACAAGCGCTATTAGTGTTGTTAACAGTAAAATAAAATATTCATCTCGAACTAACAACAAATATCAACCAAGATTAACTCAGCCACAGTGTATTGATGAGCTGAGTTGAATTTTCTGGCGATGAAGCTTCATGAAAGATCAGTGTTTATCGCTGGTATGATTAATTAAATCGAGATCAATCGAGGTAGATCACTCCAAGACGAATTTCCTGAATTCCTACAAAATCAGTTGTTGTTTTGACAACTATTGATATGATATTGCTAGATCATCATGTGACCTATTGTGAGGTTAAAACAACTGTAGGTATTAGTGGGACCATTTGAATGCAGACAATTTTTTCCCCACAGAAAAAGAATTATGCATATCGGTTGGTTGACAGAAATATAAAAAAATATGATAGCGGTGCTTCGAAACACGTCTACGACTTTAGGACAGGTGATGAATCGCGCAAACTCTCCCACATCGACTGAAACAACTGCCTTTTCTAGTACTTAAAATATCAATTTGATGAGTCATCCAGCATACAGTTCTGACTTGGGAACCAATGCATCGACAATTGGTTCAAACGCATGCAAAAGTATATAGATCTTAATTTGAATTGTTTGCTATTAAGCACCTGGAGAACCAGTGTTTATCAATGGTGTGGTTGATTCAATCAAGATGGATCACTCCAAGATGAATTTCATAAAGGTCGTCCAAAATCATTTATTTTTCCGGCAACTATTGATGGGAAGCGCAGCCTGATATTGCAAGACTTATCGTAAGATTGAGAAAACTATGGGTATTATTGGGACCAACATACATTTAATATTGAATGAATATTTAAATGCAGAAAAATTTGATCACGTTGAATCACACACAATTTGAAAATCGCTCAAAAGAAAGCTCGGGTTGAAAGGTCGGAAGAAATGTTAGCAAATAAACAATTTCGGTGCTCGAAATACTTGCACATACGTATAGTTGTGACAAATGATGAATCGTGGATTTACGCTTACATAGCTACTGAAACTAATGCATTTTTGAGCACTCAGTTCAAGGATTTCATGAGTAATCTTAATTCTAATTTGTTCAAAGCATAGCTATGCAACGATTAATGTCTGCGATGCTGCCACATCAATTAATCCAAAAATTATTACTTAATTTTTTACAAGGTTACGGATTAAACTTCGCGCTGACTTTGAATATTTTCCCTAGTATGCAAAATAAAAATATGTAAGTATATATATACAAATATACGTTGATTTTTCTTTATAGTGTATTGAAAATTACAGTTGCGCGTCGATGTGTACCACTCCTAGGTTTGGGTTTTTGATAAAACTGAATCACCGTAAGCCTTTTCCAACATTCGCAACAATTCCGCACACGAAATTTAATTAGACATTCAAAATTTTAAACAAATTATTTGTTCGATATTTTTATTCATTATAAAAAACGCAACGCACTTTAAAGGTGTACCGACGTGAGCAGATGCTGTAAACAAACTGTCCCACCAAATAAGCAAAATAAATTTTATTGAAATATTATTTCCCCGGGGAATTTAAAAAAATTTCCGGATGCTTTTTTGTCTTAATGTATGCACTTAAGCATTGTTTCAGAAAAACTTCTCATAATTTAGACATAACTAGAAATGTGTGCTATAAAAGATTTAATCAAAAGCATGGGATGGGACGGAAGGTATCGAACTCTGAACTAGGCTCTACGCTGACTACTTTATTTATTTTGCACGAATATCAAATGTACATACATACATACATATGTATATTTGAGAGCTTTCCCACGATTATTGAGAATTCTTCAGCCATGAAGCTTTAATTGTATTGCATTTTTTTTCCGAAATGGCGGAAACGATAGACTTGAAGCTTTCATACGAGCTCCTCGGGCATAAGAGCTCATAAGAGCTTTTTTAACGTTAACGTTCTCTGAAAATCAGTTGTGTGCTCCTCAGCAAGAGGAAGGAACGGCTTAAGCTTATCAAAGCTGTTCTAAGAAAAAAGAAAAAAATTAAAAATAATCTTTGCATTAACTTCAAAGTCGTTACTGCGAAAGCCTTTTGGAAATTAACGAAATAATTATCTTTTTTGTGAACTCTCTATTTCAATGCTGGATTCTGAACATGAACATGAAGAATTTACCTAATTGTTCTTTTATTGAAATCAGAGTCAGAGTAAGTTCGTGATCGAACTACTCTGCGTTGAATGGACCTAGTAAAGAAAGAATTAACTATCATTTTATGAACCAGCAGTTGTCAACTACCAAAAACTAATCCTAATCATAAACAAGTAAGGACTTGTAAATATTAGGTGGATCAGCTCATACATTCTTTTAGAGAAAAAGAAATCCTTTATTATGTATAAAGCGAAAGGTGGCTTTGCTTTTCGTTATTCGCAAGAATTGGAGGATATCTGTAACCACGGAAATTTAATCCAATGTTTGGTAGATCTGCTAGAATATATGTTGATTAAACTTACTACTATAACCAAAAAATAGTAAGACGTTTTTTTTCAAATCTTCAAAACATGTGTTCAAGCCAATTTCAATTGATCTTTCAAAATTGTTTTCACTCATCTTACTCCAACGACGTTAGTAAGATCTCTGACTGTTAATTGTCGACTCTCAAGCACCAATTTAATTAACCTGTTGATCATCAGTTAATGGCCGAACTGGACGTTATTCGTCGTCAACGCGTTCTCGACCCTTTTTGAAAAATTTTTACCAATCGAAAAAGCTTGCTCGCTACAAAATTATCCCCGAAGACCTTTTCCAATATTCTGAACGTTTGGACACTAGAAACAAAATGTGTAATTGTTGGATAATTTTACTCATCGTAAAAATCGCCGAATGCACTTAATGTACTTCAGAAAGACAAGTGTATACTAAACACTAATTGTTATTTTTATGTGGCATTTGGCAAAGATGTCACTGACAGTCATTTCAACCTATAAAAAAATATATCGACGAATGGATTGCCTTGATATTTAAATTAAAAAGTCTTTCTATTTTTTGCCCACAGTAGTATTCTAAGAGGTATGACAAGTAATGAGACTGATTCCTTAAAAACCATATATTTGAAACTTATTCTGCAACTCTGCCATTCCCTTCAAAGTAGTCCCCTTGGACAGCTATATAGCGATTCCAGCGCGTTTTCCATGCTTCGTAACATTTCTGGAAGGCTTCGACTGGGATGTCCGCAAGTACCCTCGTCACGGCCGCCTGGATGTCCGTAATCGACTCAAAATGGGTTCCTTTGACCACCGGATTTTGTTTTAGGAAACAAAAAAAATCACAGGGTGACATGTCGGGCGAATAAGGCGGCTGTTGCAACACGGCGATCCCTTTAGAGGTCAAATACTGGGACACGCTGAGGGCGGTGTGGCGCGGCGCGTTGTCGTATTGAAAGACCCATTTACGAGCGATGTCTGGGCGCACCCTGTTGACTAGTTTTCACAATCTTTCGAGTACTTGGCAATAGTAGACTTGATTCACAGTTTTTCCCGGTGGAACGAATTCTTTGTGGACGATTCCACAGCTATCAAAAAAGGCAATAATCATCTTTTTTACCTTCGACTTGCTCATGCATAGAAAAAGAGAAAGGGAATTTCAAGGTCACAGGTTTACCACAAGCGCGGCAATAAAATCAGTCTCATTACATAATTGTAGATTATTTGCATTTTACTCGTCCTGTTTTTTAACTTTAGAAAGCTCTCATGCTTATGGGAGATCACAAAATACTATATGTTCGATACGAGGTATGCCGGACTTATATATGTTCAGATTTTTATCTTAAAGGAATATCGTTTTCTGGTTGAAAGATAGTTAACTTGTAGCTCTGGATTTAGTAATTCGAAGAGTTTTCGATGTTTTGGCCGATTTTAGGTTTTCATGAGTAAATTCGCCTTCTGGAGCTTTATTGGTACTATTAGAAATTTCCAGAAAAAATGCATCAACTTTTTACATCCGCCTATTGTTTCTTAATAAAAAATACATTCCTTTCGATTTTTATAAACTTTATTTTCAATTAATACTTATCGTACACATTTCATGTCGGTTTGAGCAAATTTCATATTAATTACTAGAAAATGTGTAGAAAAATACTTAACTAGTTACACTTTGCG
>CM050322.1:71694254-71774953 GCA_027475135.1 Bactrocera correcta | reverse complement strand
TTAAACGAGTCATCCACAATAAACATTCACAAAAGTTTTGCATAATAGTCATTCACAATAAATTGACTGAATCAGCCGTTCATATATCACTAGATTCTGCAATGGGTGCTCTCGTGCTCTTGTATATTTCGGTATAGTATTTTTGCAATCTGCAATCTTGCAAGAGCAAGAGAATACCCCTATACTTAGTTTTATTGCTATATTTTAGTTCGAAGTTATGAGGTTTACAGTAAGATAGAGACCAATTCCATTTTCATTCGGTTCATGGTTGCATAAATTTAGTTATTGCTCACGTAGACCCAGTGTTAGAATAATGAAAGTTATTATTAGTGAAAGTTATTATAAGTGGGAGTTAGGGGTCGCATTAAATCGACTTTTATCTATTTTAACTAAGACTACATACAATTAACATGTCATAGACTAACAAAATGCTCCCAAGGTTTCATCAAGGTTGCGCATATATAATCACTAATTATTTGGAGTGTAGTCAGCCAGCTGTTCGAAAATCTTGAGATTTGTTACATAGAGTCTATCCACAAATCTTTGTCCCATCATATCAATTTTGGACACAAAGCTACACTGTTATGAGTAAAACACGCACTCTTAATTTTATGAAGACAATTAATATATTGGCCGATGTACATATACGGCATAAAGTCACAGGTTCGAAAATCTTTATATCAGTTATATCTTTATATTAGTTATATCAATCAACCACCGTATTCACCAGAAAATGTATAATTGATAATAGTATGTCTATGTGTCAAAAATATGCTGAATCTGGTGGGTACTTCCATTAACCCACATATACCTAAGGCAAAGATGTTAAAATTGCCGTCTGACTTTATGTCGGCCAATATTTGAGTTATCTCAATGAAAATGAGAGGAATTGGACCCCCTTACAACCAATAGAAGAATATACGAACATCCGGATGACTTCAATCCACAAGGTTGGAAATTGGTTGTCGTTCTTCACAATTGGGGTACTCAGAACGTGTCATAAAGTTATAAGTCATAAACAATGGTTGTGAACACGTCGTTATCACTTATCAACCAGCTGATTGAAAAAACATAAATGACAATATTTGCAAAAATAAGTATTTCGCGGGTGCGCTGTGCAAGAATCAGGCATTAAACCTGATGATACTTGACTCAAGTGAGTTTTACCATTATAAGCAAGTCTCACTTTGATATTTATTTACGTAAAACTTAATTTCCAGGCGACGGCGAAGATGCGGACGAAATGTTTGAAAATTTTTCATTGAGTTTACTTTGTTTATTAAACACTCGTAGAAGTGTTCATCTCGGAATACCAAAGTCATTCCAATGGCGACATAATGTACTTAGGAACTTTGATGACGAAATGATTCGTGTTCGCCCGGACGAATTTCGCCGCATACTAGATTATTTAAAGGACGATAGTATATTAATACAAATTCTAGTGGAGCGCAACTTCCTTTTAACATACAATTAAAAATAGTGCTATTTAGGTTGGAATCTTCCGAAGATGGATTATCTATAAGAAAAGTTGCTTCATTGTTTGGCGTGGGTGATGGGGGCACTATTCAAATTATAACTAAGCGCGTATTTAAAGCAATATTGAAATTAAAAGAGAAGTTTCTGTTTTGGCCAAATAAAAATGAACGGTTGGAAATTGTTACGGAACGCGAAAAGAGATGCCAGGTTGTATAGGATATGTTGACTTTTGGCTGAAGCGCCAGCAAAAAAACATGAACTTTTTTATTCACGAAAACGCCAATATGCTATTAAAATGGAAGTTGTTTGTGACTATAGGCTACGAATAATACAAGTCACAATAGGCTTGAATAGCCCTCTTGCAAAACATTCTCAACGATTTTTACCTGACTCTCAGTGGATTGCTGGAGATAGCGCCTAGGATTTTTTATTGAAACCGTTCAGTCAAAATACTACGGACTACACTACGGAAGAAATAGAAAGTTTTAATAAGTACTTTTCAAAATATCGTGTGCGAATTGAGAATTGTTTTGACATTTTAAAAGAAAAATTCGGTAGCTTGAAGGAATGGAAGTTTATAATGATAAATGAGCAAAATAAAAAAGAATGCAATGAGTGGATCATGGTGTGCTGCATTCTCCATAACATGCTAATCAATTTCCAAACTGAAACCGAAGCAAGCTTTGAAATTAACCACCTTAATATAGCTTACTACCAGGAAGTAACACAAGATCTAGCCTTCTTGACTTCATACAAAAGCACTGATTAACCTAAGATACATCGTTATTTAAACGTATATTTTCTATTCATTAGTATTAGTATTCATATATAAAAATGTGTTTTTTTTATTTAAAAATTAACATAAAAAGTAATTATTAAAAATAAACTTTAGGTACATTTATTCATTTCAGGTAATTTTAAATTCTCTTGCACCACTTATTCCAGTTCTTATACTTATTTGTATTTGTGTTTCAATTTTTCCACTGCCAATCTTGCTTTCATTTGTATTTCCATTATTTTTAACTTTTCTTTACTTTCCAATTCTTTTAGTTTCATCTCCATTTCTTTGTCTTTTAGTAATAATTCTTTCTTTTCCCTTAACTCCACTGCTTTTCCCCCCTCAATTCCCTTTCTCTTAATTCCAACTCTTCTCCTCTTGCCCCATTTTCTGCTTTTTCGGCTGTATCATTTTAGACTGAAATTACAGAATATCTGATGCCGCAGTTCTGGAATATATTCCTTTACGAATTATCTTATCTATGCATTCGCCTTCGCATACAGCCGCAGAAGACGCTGACTCGTTGAGGTCTACTTCCGAATAGTTTACGTTATTCTCCGAACTGTCGTTTATTACTGCGGACTCAACCACTTTGCTGCCGAAAATTTCTTCCATTTCATAAAAAAACGTACACATTTTAAGTAAAGTGGCTGAAATAAAAACGTATAAATATTCTAAATACCACTAGAAGAATGAATAACATTTAAATTCTCAAGTTCTCAAGTTCAATACTATTTGCTTCACTTCTATACGCACGCAGATACCGTGAAAATTTTGTTTTATTTACAAAACAAAATCTTACCCTTCATACTCCCTGCACCCGTCGAGCCTTCCAATGCTTTTGCTTTGTTATACTATATAGTTACATATACTTATTCTAATCGTACTCTTGATTCTAACTTACTCTTATATTTAATTACCTATGCTTACTCTTATTTAAACTACTCCCACTCACACTTTACGTACTTTCTCCCACTCTACATCCACACGTTCGCCCCCACACTAAACATACATACAACATATTCCCGAACATACATTATTACCTCTACTCTCTGCTACACTCATTAATATTACTGTAAAATGGTTAAGCTTTTAGCTAATAAGAATTTTTGTAAAGAGTTAATTGAATAAAGACACTTGAAAGAAGTAAACGTTCAACATCGTTTCTATATATAATATAACGAACCTTCGAGCGTGTCAGCTTCCAGTCCACCACAATGTTGCTCTCCTTTGAAAATCGTCTATAATACATTTGAAACGTTAGCTTCTTTAATTAATATTATATTAGATTACTTCTTAGTTTTATTTTAATTAATAGATTTACCTCAAAATCCCTGTTTTGTGTCAAAAATTCAATCAACGCCTTTTCTTCTAAAATCAGCCACTTTCTGGTTGGGTTGGACGCACCCGCTTTGCTTTTGTCTAAAAGCGCATTTAATTAGTTAGATTGTATTTATTATGCATTTGCATAACATTATATTGCTCCATTATTCCGAAAACCCTCGACAAAAAAAATTTGAAAGAAATTTAAATTTAAACACAAATGTAACCACAACACAAAAGCAAACTGATGTAAACAGAAATCAGCTGATCAGTTATGACGAACCGAATACATAGCATTCAGAGTTGTATTTGCGTAAACTTATTTTAGTATGCAATCCAACAACAAATTGTTTACAATAGCATAAAAACTTATGATTTTATGATTTTACAATGCTTTAAGACACGTTGTGTGTACCCCAAATATATAAGATTTAGCCTCTTCGGTCGAGTCAACACTTATCTCACTTTAATATTTTTATGCTCTTGCAACATTTTGCTAGATAAATTTTGATGTTGATTTCATCATCTAAAAATTATCGGTTTAGATATGGTGCTAGAATTAAAAAATCATCCCATCCTATCCATCCGTCCGGCTGTACATGCGATAACTTAAATAAATATAAGGGATATATAGTGAAAATGGGCCCATGTGTTCCTTGATAAAAAGGAGAACGAGTTTTGCCCCAAGATATTATGAGAAGGCTTCAAAGAAGCCAGTGTCAAATTTTAACGATATGGCATCACCAAATTGAGGTAAAAATCCATATCTATATAATATACCCTTCTCAGGTGCATTTCTTTTAGTAACTATGTGTCCAGTTTATATGAAAGCTATATGCTAGAGTAATCCGAACTGAACAATTTCTTCGTATATTACATTATTATCTTAAAAAATAACCTGTGCAGATACATTGTCAAATGTGAAAATTTTCTATACAAGAACTTAATTCCGATCGTTCAGTTTGTATGGTAGCTATATGTTATAGTGGGCCGATATCGGCAGTTCCGACAAATGTGCAGCTTCTTGAAGAGAAAATGACGTTTGCAAAATTTGAAAACGATATCTTAAAAACTGAGGGCCTAGTTCGTATATATACAGAGAGACGAACAGACAGACGACGGACGGAATAAAACTTTAACAAATGCGGCTTATGTAACTGAGTATGAAACTCAATAAATTAATGATTCTATAACATGTGACGAAAATTAAGATATAATAAAGTCTTTGCCAGAATTCTCCGGTAAATCTTATGTCAGCTGGAGAGAAGCTGCAAAAAATTCGATGAGCCTATATATTGAAGTTAGTAGAAGGTATTTCGGAGCACTATCTATCCTCCGCAGGATTTCCGTGTCCTTCGGCATTAGGAATAGGCTGCTCGTTACAAACGTAATAAGACCAAACAACAGCTCTTCTCCCAGAGGCGTGTCGACGTTGGTCATTTCTGGGTACCACCTCTACTATTGGCCTTGCAAAGAAACTTTCGACTGCGATTGTAGAGTGGTTTCACATTATTTCCTGATTCGGGACTCGCTCTTCGATCATCGGCATTGCTAATTCTTCTGACAGGAAGGAAAAGTTTTCATCTGTTTGTTTTCTTGAGAAGCATGCTGTTATTCTCATAATAGATGACATAAGCAGCTATACCTTCAAGGTCGAGAATGTTGAAAAAGAAAACCAGCAGCCATCTAAACGTTCGCCGTTGGGTGGAGTACCTCGAACACATTTAATCCATGGTGTCAACGCCAGCTTTTGTTTGATTATAAAATAAAATCATTTCTGGTTTTATTATGAGCTGCATCAGAAATTTCATAATCATAATGCTTCGTACTAAGAAGTATGTATTATTTCTCTTTGGAACGTATGTACGAGCAGATTATAGATTTTTCATGAAATCCAAAAAGAATTGACAGTACTTCTTTAGACCTTGACGGTTTCATTTCTTGAGGTATGAACCTTTTATTTTTTTCGAATGTACCTACGAAAGTAAGTTTCCTTGATAACAGAGTCTCCACCAAAGGTAAAGTTGTGAAAAATCTGTCCGTGGTTATATTTCAGCAAGATCCTTTATAATCGCTAACCAGGTCTTTGACAACTCGTTCTCCTTGATTAACTTCTCGTGTATTACCTTGTTTACCGGTATACTGTAATCCCTTTCAGCGGATAAGTATTACTTGCATGACAAAACCAAAACACATTCAGACCGTATTTAGCAGGCTTGGATGGCATATACTGAGTAAACCCAGTTTTTCCTTTGAATGGGTAGAGCTGCTCGTCGATGGTTAAGTTTTCCGTTGGTCTATACAATGCAGCTAGCTTGGCATTCAGCATCTTCCATACATCAGAAATAGACGCAGCTTTATCATCGGCTACTCGAGCCGGGCGTGTAGTATAGTCAGTCATCGAAACATATGAATTGTAAAAGCGACTGAAAATGCCTTCGTTCCATTGTTGCACGATATAACGGATAAGCATTTTTCTTCCAAATTTAATTTACATGATCTGTGTTTGAATTATTTGCACCAGCACATATCAATACCCCAAAAAAAATAATACATCTCTGCCACTGTTACTCTTTTTCATACATGAGGTTCATTATCTGGATGTTATTCGTTGTAAACTTGATACACGGCTTTTTCTTTTTTATTCGTGCAGCGAACAGTAATATCGACCATTTCCAACATGATATTGTTTTTTTTTTTTTTGAATGTTTGAGCGATTGACAACATTTCTGTACTTCTATGAGGTCCAGCTCTTTGCCTCACAATATTTCTAGCAGGTGTCTGGTGATTTGGGCGTGCGGCTTTATTCCAAACTGTTTATCTTTTGCCACAAATGTTGTACTTCTATTGGCTGGAACAATTGAACTGCCTGAACGACTATTAGAAGTCCATGCAGCTACTTCATCGAAGTCGCCCTCTTCCTCATCGTCGTCATCAACTATGAAATTTCTTCGCTCTCTGGAACTCTCTGAAACAACTGCTCACAATATTTTAGAAATAAATAATGTTGAAGTTTCTAACGAACTTGCTGAATATATATAAATGTAATAGTAATAAATATGAAAGACATCCGATAGGGGAGACACCAATACCAAAAAAGAGGGAGAAAAACTCCATATAGATATTTTTTTTCGCGCAAAAGCTTAAATTTCTCAGATGTATAGATGCATATTCCAAATTTCTAATCGTAAAATATATAGAAGATAAATCAAATTTAAAGGAAAATGTTTTGGAACTGTTACAAAAACTTCCAGATATTAAAAGTATAGCTATTGATAAGGAAACAAACTTAAGTACGATACAGTTCAAGCCTTTAATGGAAAGGATAAATTCACAAATCTCTTATTGTACACAACGTCACAGTACAAGTACTGACCAAATAGAAAGGGTTCATTCAACACTGATTGAAATTTCTAGCTGTTTAAAGCAGGAACACAGCTTAATTTATAATTTTGAATCAATTATGAGAGCAGTCCAACAGTATAATAAAGAAATTCATTCTGTTACAGCTAAACAACCTTGCAACATTTTATTCAATAAAGAATCTCACGAAAAAAATTAAAAATGTGTTGCAAAATGCCCAAGAGAAAATGCTAGAGCATCATAACAAGAAAAGGCTTCAAAAAAGTTATCAAAAAAGAGATATTATATATGAAAAAATATATGAGGAACGAAATAAATTAAACCCCAAATCCAAAAAACAGGGAGTATTAGAAAATTTTGGAAATACAATTCAAATGCAAAACAGAATAATTCATAAAGATAATATCAATTTTTAAATTTTTTACCTTCAAGAAATTTTTGGTCTAAATGATGTCACATATAAAAAGACTTCCATCAAAAAATAATTAGAAGTCGAAGATAATATAAAATGTATCGAATATATATTTAAGAGTCAATTTAAATAAATTGTAAATATAAATTAAGATTTCAAAATGATACTGTTCAAATTGATAAACTAGTCTATAGCCTCACGTACTACATCTCATTGAATCGGGACGCTTCAATTAAGAGGTGGGGAAGTTAATACCACCAGTGATATGTAATATGAATATATCTATTAGTTTATCATAAATATGTAACATGATACTTACGACCCATATGGTCCGTCTTAAGTGAATTGAATATGTAGTTTTTAGAATGTAAGTTGAAACATAGTACTTTGCTAATACGGTCCGCCTTAAGTGGACCCAAGAAGTAATTCATAGATTGTAAGATGACTCTTTCCACTTATAACATTTGGTCTATCCTAAGTGTATTGTAGATATACTTCCTAAAATGTATAATGATTTGTATCAAGGCTTAAGCAAAACATTATATTCAAGAAGGCAAAATAAAGAAAACGAGGAAGTTGTCCACGAGAACTTGGCGCAGTTATTAATTTGTATGTGGAGTAATAATCTTGTCTTCATATAAAACTTTTGCGAAAGTGAAATGAAATTAAATTAAATTGAAAAGATTTAGTTTCAAGTAGTTTCCTGAAAAATTTAAATTTCCAATTAAAATGCAAAGGTTTTAATTACCCTGCAATCCTTGAAGCATGGAGAAAAGGCAAAAATGCTAACATGTGCAGTGCAAGCTTAAGCCATACGCATGCATTTATATGGTACGCATGTAACGTAAACACATTTATTTCAATATTGGTTTTTACACTTAAAATGTACGAAACTTTCGAGGGTGCCGATGGTTTTAATAATTTCTGCAATGCGAGCTATCTCGTTTCTGCAAAGGTACCTTGTAATTAAATACTTGTACGAACTAAAACACTCATATATATTAAATTACATATGCATACATAAGGGTGAGTCCATGTTTAAGAAAAAATATCGCTGAATGACAGAATCTTTAGTTTAATTTTTAACTCATTAACGTTTAAAACCAAGTAAATAAGAACAATAATATTTTTGCATTAAAAACTGAAAACTTCTAAATATTTTAAGTAAAGCTTGTAATAATACAATAACATAACCCCTCGCAAAACTTAAACGATTAGTTCATTCTCCAAAAACCAAAGCTTGCAGATCTTAGGAAATAATTACCTACCCTTAAAAACAAAGGCACGTGGTGTGCTGAAACGTTTGCAATTGACATTTTGGAGGTGGCTCTGAAACGTTTGAATTTATTAAATCAGGTTACGGTACGTTACGTTAAAAAAAAGCTTTAGAATAGCTACATTTTAATTTGTACAAATCTTGTATTACCTTGCTGCCATTTGTATCTGCCCTAGCAATTCTTGTCATATCCTCACTTCATTTCTTGACTGGGTCGAGACAACCAACCAACCAATTAACTAAAACACAAAATCCTTTCGACCTTTCAACAAGTAAGTTTGTGTGATTTTTTTTTTTTTTTTTTTGGTAGAGAAACTTTATCGTGGAAACGAGAAAACTCGTTCATTGAACTAAAACATTCAACATTCGCTTCTGCACAGACTCACTTACAGCCACATAATGCACATTACAGACACAATTGCAATTTGATATACATATGTATGTATATTTTAGTAGGTATGTGTGAATGTTTGGGTGTTTGTGCAACAATGTTTCACGCTTCATTGCTGGCAACACCATCACTCCTGCAATACAGCAAATTTTAAAACTCCCCAGCGTCCCTAGTCATTTTTTCAATCCTTTTTACCCTCCACTTGTGGTTGGCAATCAACTAACTTTGTCTTATGCATACTATATACACTAGGCATCAAATGAAAGTATAAGTTTCTGGTATTTTGGAATCAAAAATTTACCACAAATGCTGAATTGAATATAAATAAGTGAGCTGACCAGGCCAGTTTTTCGATTAAGCCTTCTTCAAAAATACGAGCAGCTAGGCGAGATACGCGTTGGAGGTCGTTATCTTATTGGAAATTAAACGAACCCAAGCTCACTTTTTCCGCATATATTTTGAAAATTTCTCTAAGAATGTCAACATATGAAGCTCCCGTCATTCGTTCATCGATTTTAACTACACTACCTACACCAAATTTTAAGAAACAGCTCCTAATCATGAGAGAATATCCTCCAAGCTTCACTCATGATTGTATGCACTGTGATTTTAAGCGATCAGAAGGTTTAAACCACACACGCTTACGTGTTTTTAACTCCTTAGCTCGAATTTGAATTAATCCCACCAAATTACTTTATCTCAAAATGTGATTGGCATATTTAGATAATATTTTGCTAACCCAAGTCCTTTTTTCCTAATCGAAATGGAAAACATAGGTCGTTTTTTTTGCGACATAGTTTATAAAACCAGATGTTCACAGTTTGCTTTGCATTGTACTAAACATCCAAACCAAAACTCTTGATCAACTCCCGCGATCAAATTTCAGGGTTTTCAGGAGCTTTTCTTCAGTTTTTCGTGTTTTTTACCAAGAACAGAGCAAAAATATTTCACAATAACAGAAATTCCCTTGATAAATACAAATTTATTAAATCTGTAGTAAAATTCAGTTTTACCTTGAAAGAAATTAACTAAAACTATAATTATACTTTCATTTGACGCGCACTCATAGGCTCACCAGCGAAGACTAATCTCTCTGGATGGACTAAATATATTTTGCGTCTAAATAATTAGTGCAAATATTACTCCAAGGGTTTATTTACATAACGGTGCATCTACACGAATTGATTTATGAATTCATTCGTAAGCGAAAATATAGAAAGTGAATGAATGATCTGAGGTTGCCAGTAAATATTACATTTATACTTTCATTTGATGCCTACTGTATGTCTCCATGCATGGAAGTAAAGGTAAGCTTTACATCCAATACTTTTGACAATGTTTAAATATCAAAACTAATCGACCAACAATGGAATAGCCAAGGCTGCAACAAAGCAGTAACAGTAGTAGTAGTAGTCGGAGTAGCGTTACACTCACTCTTGAGATCAAATTCACTTTGCTGCAGTTCTAGTGCCAGTGTTAGCCTTGAGTTTGTATGGTCATATGTTTGAATGTTGACTGACATTACCTCGGTTTTATCTTAACTTGTGCTAGCGATACGTTCTCAGTACGGCAATATAAGTTCTGTAACTTTACATTATAAGGTCCGAAATATTACAACAATTTAAAACGTTGAAGTCTTTTAAATTGTGGAATAGTTTTTAATTTCTTGAGAACACAAATCTCGTACGAAGTAAGAATGTTGTACATCGGACAGAGTCGTCAGAGGTTACCCTACTATTAAAAATTTCCAAAACTGCTACTGATTGAGAATAAAAGTTCACTAAACTAAGCTTAGTTAAAGTCTCTCTTTTAAATAAGGCAGAATGTCCCAATAAATCCTTATGGCATTATCGGTCCTACAAATTCATTTTATACTCGTAGTTGTGTCATTGCCAATAAAGTGAAAAATGCTACGCAACTACTCTAGTGATGGCCGGTATCCATCAATGTTTATTTCATTTTGAAACATCGCTTAATTCCGAGGCATCGAAAGGTTATTGATATTTCCGATAAATTGATGTTTTTGCTTAAAATAAGCAATAAAATCCATTGATTCATTGATGTTTTTATTGGATTTTATTACTTGTGTTAAGCAATAGTTTGCTAAATATGGTGCCAAATACATATTGCTAGCCGTAGACTGTCATTTTGGTGGTTTGACAGCTGATTTTTATTTCTACAAAATGTTTGGAGCAGCAAAATGTACAAAATGTTGGAATGATTGGAACGACCAGACAAAAATTCTATTAAGTCGCCATTCAAGACATCTGATTGGAGGATGGACGTAAGTGACGAAAGTTCTCTGATCGCCATTCACTTGGGAGTGGCCAGAAACGATTCTATTACATATGACTCAAGCAGCTCACGACTTCCGGTCTTTGACCAAGTATCCTCTGGGTAGCCTAAGAACATCCGTTTGAAGGCGAGCTAAAGTGAGAAGGCGAAACATCCCCTCCCCAGAGTTGTGCGTAGGGTTTGGGATCCGCCACGTAAAAAAAGCACACCAATGAAAAGGAACAACAAGCCTCGGATGAGTGACCCCCTTTTTGATGACGACCATGGCAAACGAAATAAGGACTCGAATTAAGGGCATGCACCTGGAATGTCCAGTCCCTTAATTGGGAGGGTGCCGTTGCCCATCTGGTTGATGTCTTCGTGAAAAAAAATGCAGACATCACCGCCGTCCAAGAAATGCGATGGACGGAACAAGGACAGAGACGAGTAGGACCTTGTGGCATTTACTACGTGGCCATATAGAGGAGCGCAAGTTTGGTGTAGTATTCGTGGTGGCAGAGAAACTCTATTGCCGAATACTATCATTCACTCCGTTAAAATCGTGCTTGGCGACTTTAACGCCAGGGTGGGCAAATAAAGTATCTTTGGCACTATGGTCGGAAAATTCAGCCTCCACGACGAAACATCCCCAAAAGGGTTAAGGCTGATCGACTTTGCCGGGCCCGAAATATGGTTATCTGTAGTACAAGATTCCAGCACAAGAAGATTCATCAAGCTACCTGGCTGTCTCCGGATCGTAAAACTACCAACCATATCGATCAGGTTGTGATAGATGGAAGACACGTCTCCAGTGTTCTAGACGTGCGTATGCTCCAAGGTCCTAACATTGACTCGGTCCACTATCTTCTTCCAAGATTAGCACTCGCCTCTGTGCTGCACAAAACGCACGCCAACAAACACAAGGAAGGTTCGACGTCGAGAAGCTGCAATCACAACAGACAGCAGAATGATTTTCTACTCGGCTTGCACTCTTGCTCTCTGAGAGCACTCGTCAACAACGCGGTATAAGGGAACTGTGGGACGATATTTCAAACTCTTTACGTACAGCTGCAACCGAAACCATTGGTTTTCAGAAAATGCAAAAGAACAGCTGGTACGACGAGGAATGCCATATCGCAGCGGAGAGAAAACGGGCTGCCTACCTCGCAAAGTTACGATCGACCACAACACGTGCGGGATGGGATAGATACCGAGAGTTGAAGCAGCAAGCAAGACGCATTTGCAGAAAAAAAAGAAAGAGGCCGAAATGCGTGAGTATGAAGAGCTTGACAAGCTGGCCGACAGGGGTAATGCTAGAAAATTCTACGATAAAATGCGGCGGCTTACAGAAGGTCACCGATGCCCAGAACATACGTTGAGCAACACCAAAAGCTCCGTCAGAATCGAGAAGGACCTCTCCAAGCCATTCGAGGTTTCAGGCAAGGCGATTCCTTAACGTGCGACTTTTTCGACCTGGGGAAAATAGTTCTGCAGCTTGAGAACTAAATACGGAAGGTACCATCTTCTATAAGAGTGCACAACTCCTGGCGAATGCCGATGATATTGATATCATCGGCCTCTACACCAGCGCCGTTAGTTCTGCTTTCTCCAGACTGGACAATGAAGCAAAATAAATGTGTCTGGCAGTGAACGAGGGCAAGTCGAAATATCTCCTGTCATCAAACAAACAGTCGTCGCACTCGCGACTTGGCACCCACGTCACTGTTGACAGTCATAACTTTGAAGTTGTAGATAATTTCGTCTATTTAGGAACCAGCGTAAGCACCACCAACAATGTCAGCCTGGAAATCCAACGCAGGATTACTCTTGCCAACAGGGGCTACTTCGGACTGAGTAGGCAATTGAAAAGTAAAGTCCTCTCTGAATAAACAAAAACCTACAAGTCACTCATAATTCCCTTCCTGCTATACGGTGCAGAGGCTTGGACGATGTCAACAACGGATGAGTCAACGTTGCGAGTTTTCGAGAGAAAAGTTCTGCGAAAGATTTCGCGAATATCGCATTCAATGGAACGATGAGCGCATTAAAAGACAGCGGCTACGCTGGCTAGGTCATGTTGTCTGAATGGACGAAAACACTCCAGCTCTGAAAGTATTTGACAGTTCCCGTTGGGGGAAGCTGAGGAAGAGGAAGATCTCCACTCCATTGGAAAGACCAAGTAGAAAAGGATCTGGCTTTGCTTGGAATATCCAATTGGCGCCACGTAGCGAAAAGGAGAAACAGCTGGCGCGCGGTTGAAAAGCAATTGAATTCTGCATGTGATTTACAAGGACAATGAGTATCGCGAAGGACGAAAAATTATTGTCCGATACACAAATCCAATGTTTCCTAGGAATTACTGTACATTTGAACTTGTACGACACATACATCTGAATATGCGAGTTGAGAGATGAAGAAAAGATAATAAAGATATAAATTCCCGCCCTTTCAACTTTTTAACCACTTTTTTAGATCCTACATTTAAAAAAAATTTATTTTTCTGATTACGTTGCATGTATGAATGCGGTTAGAAATGTTAGAGAAATTGTGGGGTGAATGCTATTGCAGAAACCGAAGGTATGGACATGAACTCTTCAGACAGATCTGATAAAACTGAAAACTCGTTTACTGTTGTGACTGATTATCATAAGTTAGTCCAAAAAAATTTAAAGATAAACAAACACAATTTGTTGGATATGTCAGATGAGCTATCGATATACATAAGTATTTGCGCACCTCAATTTTCTAAATTATATAAACTAGCTGCATCAGTTCTATCCGAACGTTTGTTTTCGAAAACTAGTCAGACAGTGAGCAAACAAATAAATAGAATAAAACCTAAATGATCAAATAAAAATATTTTTTTCAAAGCCTAGGAAAGGAATATTAAGATTTGAAAAAACTAACCAAATATAATAGCGAATAAGGTTTGTGAGACCATCTTCGCTCACACCTTGCGCATGTTCAAGTGCTCCGTCACAATGTCATGAACCACAGATTTTCATAAATTTAACATATGGGCAATTAAACGAATACTTAGTCGACGATCTGAGTGCAAAACTTTACGCACACGAGGCACATTGTCGGTGTTTGCCGAAGTCAAAGGTTTTCCAGCACGGTCTTCATTAGCGACCTCTTTCCGACCTTCCAAAAAGGCCTGATGCCTCCAAATCACACCATTTCTGGATAAAACAACATCTAGGAAAATGCTTGATCATAAAAACGTCTCTGTCGCAGATTTACCAAATTTCGCACAGAATTTAATCGCGTACCTTTGCTCTAATGAACGAAAGAACTTCGAGTTTGCAGATGGGCGTAATTGAACCACTACCGCGCCCGCAAATCACCATTAACCGAAAACACATAGAGTGCCATAACTAAGCCCTAAATTAAGGTATAAAGTTGGAACTAAGGAAGGGTGCTGAGGATAGTTTCACAGGGGCAACCGAACAGGACGTGCCTGAATCACAAAATGACAAAGGTCGCTCGAAGAGGAAGCCTCTGTCGGCAAAGGCGCACGCACGGGACTAGCGCTAACGTTTAACGAAATCCCTAAACTCCCATTCCATTGAGCTTGGCGTGAGCGATCGCAGTAGGGAGAATGGCGTCATTTCCCGAGAAAAGTGAAGAAGGGTGGCTGCGTATATTTTATTGAAAATACTGGATAACCTGCCAGATATAATATTAAAATTTGAAAAGCGCTTACCGAGATTTTATCTATGCAAATAGTGAGAGTATAAACTGTTCGGTTACACCTGAACTTAGCCCTTCGCCTTGTTAAAAAGATTTTTCCCAGCATCTGAAGAAATTTACTCGACTTTGATTCTACGTTTTACGAATTCAAAATGTTCGTTACACCCAAACTTAATCCTTTCATTCGTGGTTTTACAAGAAATTTATTTTATGTTAAGGTTGCAACCCTGCGAGACGGTTTTCAATGACATCCATGACAATTTGTCGCAAATCATTTTCAGCTCTTTACTTTTTTCTCGCGTAAATTTATACCAATATTATGTATTATTATAAAAGTATTTAATCAAGTATTTAAAGAAAAACGATCAATGAAAAATTATACTTTTAGGTGAACAGTGCAGTAAAACACTTGATCATAATGCTCTCGGGCAATGTAAAGGATAATCCTGACCAATTTGGGGTGAAATTCTAATATTTATGTAATTATTATTATCTATTCTCAAATTAGGGACTGATTTCAGAAGCCAACTACTCAAAAATTCTGTGACAGGAATTCCCAAACCGAACGAAGTTTGAATGAAAATAAATGGGGGTCTAAGCGTACTAAGATGAGACATCTAAAACGTATATTTTTATATGCACTCAAGTGAAAGAGCCAAACTAGTGTAGACTTACCTGTAGCTGGAGAGTAAATCGGTTTTTGGGAACACATAACAATATACGCACGTGTTATTTTGGCCTCAACCGATATTTGGACATCGAAAAATTATCCCACCATCAGCTATCAGTTGAGAGTATAGTCACTCCGCCCGTTTTTTTTTTCATCCAACATTTCTTCACCAGCCGTTTACAGTGCACCAAAAAGAACTTTAGAAAGACCTTTCAACAGGTCAAGTCTGTTTGCTATAATATTTAAAACTCAAACGAAAGCAGCTGATTTCGAAATATAAAAGCTTGAACCTAGGAAGGAAAAGGAGGAAATTACAAAAGCTAAGACCGGTGAAACTGTTAAAAATTTAAAGTAGCTCAAATGTGTTGTAATTTCATTTTCTATCTCCAAAAGTAGTTTCGGAAATCGGGAAGTGTTTTTTTCTCTTTAAACTTTTGAATCGTTCGTTTTTTCTAATGTATGCGCTTTTTTTTACTAGAGGTGATTATCGTCATATTTTTTCCTGCTCTTTTGATACTTCTTCTCAGTAAGTAATCATGGAAAGATATACGGTCCAACAATTTTAAAATTAAATATTACAACTTAAAACTGAAACTGGTAGTCAGTGACCTCTACTTTAAGAGCGGTTTTTTCAATAAGAGCGCTACAATTTTTTTTACACAATACGAAAACGGTTTTGGATATCAATGGAATTATATTTGTTGATTATTTGAATAGTTTCATAGTTCAAAGATTGTTAGTCGCCTTCATTTACTTCACTGGCTCCGATTCCTCGGTATAAGGTATAGGGATAAACATACATACATATGTATATGATTAGGATGATGTCACGGTTTAAATCCATGTGATCGTCCGTGCGTCTATCCGTCTTCGCAAGCGATAACTTGAGTAAAAAATAAAATATCTTACTATATGTTAGTACACGAACCCCTTGGCAAAAACGTGAGAACAAATTCGTAGATGGGCGATAGATGAAATCGAAGGGTCGGCTTTAGTATACCGTCCCAGGATTTCGGGAACAAAAAGGGTATGGTCGGATAGAGGAGATTCTCCAGATAACGAATATATATGGATATAGCCGCAGGAAGCTTATAGTTTTCGAGTTATTCGCGTTTAAAGTTTAAAATTTGCAATATTTTATTTACACATTTTCGATATATAAAATTAATTTTGCACTTACATACATATATTTTTCAATTTTATATACACTAACACATCACTTATTTATTTGCACACATTTATTTTATATACTATAGTGCAAAAATTGCTTTTAATATACATACATCTCAATTATTGTTGAATTATTATTATTTTAGAATAACAAATGAATTACAAACTGTCAAATAATCAGTGTTACCTTATCGACATCATTTGTAAAAATAAATTTGTAAATTTGTCAAATAATCAGTGTTACCATACTAAAATATTTTACAAACTAAAACAAAAAAAAATATAAGGAAATATTATACAGGAAACATAATCGTTGATAAACAATAAAAAATATATTAAAAATTTAAGCGACCTGAAGGCCGCAAATGTAAAAATGAGTTCTACTGGAGAAAAAAAATGTATACACCCCGGTGTTGGACCGACCAGGGATATATTTTTTTTTTTTTTGAAGCGCGGCCGAAGGCCGCCAACGCAAAAAGGAGTTCAACGCGAAAAAAATCTGATACACCCCGGTGTTGGACCGACTAGGGTTATTTTTTTTAAGGGGGACCGAAGTCCGCCCACGCAAAAAGGAGTTCTACACGAAAAGAATTTTATACACCCCGGTGTTGGACCGACCAGAATTATTTATTATTTTTTTTTTTTGAAGCGCGGGAAAAGGAGTTCTACGCGAAGAAGTAGCAATGTCATAGAGGATATGTTAGTTAGGTTAGGTTGGAATGGTAACACTGATTATTTGACAAATTTATTTTTACAAATGATGTCGATAAGGTAACACTGACTATTGGGCAGTTTATAATCCATTTGTTATTCTAAAATAATAATAATTCAACAATAATTGAAGTGTATATTAAAAGCAATTTTTGTACTATGGTATATAAAATAAATGTGTGCAAATAAATAAGTGATGTGTTAGTGTATATAAAATTGAAAAATATAAGTGCAAAATTAATTTCATATATCGAAAATATGTAAATAAAATATTGCAAATTTTAAACTTTAAGCGCGAATAACTCGGAAACTATAAGCTTCCGGCGGCTATAACCATATATATCCTTGATCAGGATAATCTCCTCTATCCGACCATATCCTTTTTATCCTTGATATTCTGGGACGGTATACTAAATTCTTCCCAAATCGAATGTTAGCCTAATCTAATTTTTCTGTTAGAAAACTACAAAAATTGCTGAAAATTAATATATAAATACTCCAGAGGCATTAAATTTCCATTTGAATGATACATGAAGGCTTTACAGGAATCTGAAATATTACTGATATTATAATGTTACGGTACGATAAAAATATAAAATACCGCTTACAGGTCTGTGTAGTACCTGAATGTTATAATTCTATTATTTAAAGAGTTGCCTGACGTTATCTGGTAACCGAACTGATCAAACTGTCTATTTACGGCTGGATTGGGATGAGTGAGAGATAAATACAATGTTCAATTTTTATATTATATTTCATACTTATTATAGCAAAATATCCAAATTATAAATTAAATCGCAAATTTCTTTAGGCAAATGATAGATATATTGTTTCTAAAATGGTTAACTTTTTTTTAGAGCGTCCTAAGGTTTATTGGAACGATACGTGTTAATTTATATTTTAACAAAACCGCAGGTCAATACTTAAAGTAGATCCTTTTGAATAAAATTAATATTATTTACAAGTATTTTATGAAATTTTAAGCAAAATTTGCCGTGACCAATCCCCAATGTACCATAAATCTCTCGAAAGCTCGTACGTCGACTCATCAGATGTTGCCATCGTTCATACCTGTGCACTATATAGCAGAACGCGAATGCTGACATTATTTTTGCTGTTAATACTACTGGTTCCAAGATAGACGAAATTATCTACGACTTCGAAGTAATCACTGTCAATAGTCACGTGTGTTCAAAAGTCGTGTGATGACTGTTTGTTTTATGGCAGGAGATGTTTCGTCTTGCACTCATTCAATATCAGACCCATTTGCCTAGCTTTCTTATCCATTCTGGAGAAAGCAGAGCCAACGGACCTGTTGTTGATATCAATATTAACAGCGTACGACCGCTGCTGTGCACTCTTATAGAAGATGGAACCTTCTGTATTTAGTTCTGCAGCTCGAATTATTTTCTTCAGCAGTAAATTGAAAAGTCGCACTGAAGTGGGTCGCTTTGTCTTCCCGATCTTACGGCGCCTTTCGGCTCAACGTCAGTTTACACAGCCGTTTTAGTTTTTCAGGGATACTAAATTCAGACAGCTAATAATAAAGGGAGCTCTTTTTCTTGCTGTCAAAGGAGCTTTAAAATCGACAAAGAGGTGGTGCGTATCGATTCTTTTTTCATGCTTCTTTTCCAAGACTTAGCGTGTAGTGAATATCTGGTCAGCTGGAGATTTTCCAGGCCTAAAGTCACACTGATAAAGTTCAATCAATTTGTTGATGGCGACCTTTAATTTTTCACACAGTACGATCGGTATACGCAATGTTGAGGAGGCTTATCTCAAGGTACCTGGCACACACTAATATTCTAATCGTCGGCCATGCTTTCGACCAACCATATTCTACAAAGAAGGTGCAGGATCCTTATCATTTCTTCGCCACTTTGTTGATCTTCGGGTACGGACAATGATATGTCTGCTTCATCGTCGCCAAATGGGGAATCAGGTTCACCATCTCATAAGTGTTCCCTCCACAATTTCGGTATGCTCTTGGTATCAGCCATTTGATCACCTATGGGAGTTCTAGAAGGGTATGATTCGGTCTTAAAACCTTCTGTTATATAATAAATTTATACTTGAAAAAAATCCTTTAGCAAACCGATGATTTCAATTAAGCACATCTACAAGTAAATAAATGTTGTTTTATCCATATTGGATGATTATAGAACCTAATTCAAATGGCCGGATTAGTATTCACGCGGAATGTACATAACAGCATTCAACGAGTAATGCACTTATGATCATGCATGGTAAATCGAAAAAAATGCACAAGTAAGGAATGGCTAACTCTGCGGCAAATGAAGATTTGATATCCTTGCAGCATGCAAGGATCAAAGCCTGCGAAATTTTTATAGGTGTTAGCAAAACTTTATAGCACATATGAAAACCTCGGAAACACCTTCAAGTGTTGGCAAACCTTCAAACTACACAAGTAATTAACTGCTAAGTTCGGATGCAACCCTATACTTTTTGTCTTACCGCTTGCCAGAATCAAAGTCAGGGAAATACCCTAGGTGCAAAACGTCTACTTAGAGGATCGGAATCATAAACTAATTACTATTTATATACAATACATACACTGACCGATATAATATTCGACATAAGGTTTGCTAGAAAAAAAATCGTTATACAGTGCGCGAATTTTGGTTAGCCGCGCTCATAAATTTTAGTAAAAATAACTATGCACGCGATGGTTTTAAATTTTTTGTTTTTGTGAACAATAGTTGCAAGGTAAAATACTAAAGTTAGCATGCGTTCAAAAACAAGAGCATATCGGCACTATAATTGCAAAATGTGAATATTTTCTGACAACTGTTGCGAACTTTGGTTAACTGCAGTCTTATTTTCATCGTTTTTGCTGTAAGTCCTCTGTGTTTTTTTTAAATTTTTTTTGAAGTTTTGGTAACATTTACGCTTATTTAATGTGATTATATTCAGTTGACAACCGTGTGATTGAAATGGTTACAAAAAAGGTTCTAAGTGATGTTCAAAAGGGCCAAATTGAAAATTTAAACGAAAACGGTCTTTCTAACAGAGCAATCAGCCGGCAAATCAATAGGTCAGAGAAAGTCGTGAGAAACTTTCTGAGATTAGGAGATAAATATGGCATATCCAATAAAAAATCAAGAGAAATACCAAGATAACTCGCGGACAAGTTAGCATTATTAAAGAAGAAGCTTAAAGAAGAACTACTAATCGGTTGAATGCCTCTAAAATAGTAATAAAATTAAATCTCTCCATTGGAAAAAGAAGAGTTCAGAAGATTTAAGCTACAGACAGAAACATAAAGTGGAAAAAGCAATTAAAAAACACAACATACGCATGCCCATAAAGTAGTCAGACTTAAATTTGCGATGGAGCAATTGAATTGGACGGATTACTGGCACGATGTGATTTTTTCTGATGAAATAAAGTTAAGTTTAAACGAAAATGATGGGTTGAGTTATTATTGGTATGATCTGCACGAAAATAATCCCCCTAGGATGATCCGTAATTTCGCGGATGGATCTGTGATGGTATGGAGTGGGTTTTCCTACCATGGAAAGCTCAAACTATGTTTTATTACGACGAAGATGAATTCAGAAAATTATATTGAGATGAATATGTCATTGAGTATTTAAAGAATAACGTCGTAATTACGTTTAACTTTCAGCAGAGCAATGCCAGCATCCACGTTTCCACGAAGGCAAAAGAATTTTTTGCTTCGCGCTCTATACCGTGGCTAGGAAGGACAGCTAGAAGTCCGAATTTAAACCCCATTGAAAATGTTTGGGGCATAATTGCAAGGGCTGTGTATGCGAATTGGCGACAGTACTTAGCGGCGCAGGAGCTAAAAACGGCAAATTTGCAGGCTTGGCTGGATCTGGACAGAGGTATACTGCAAAAGTTAATATTGACTCGCTCCCAGCCTGAATTTTCCAAGTAATTAATAAAAATAGAGGTGCAACTTCATATTAAGATCGGAAAATTTGCTAAACTTTTGTGAAAACCTATTCATTATCTAATTTTTTGTAATGCGGCTCAGTAAAGTTCGCCTATAGTTAAGTTGTATTTTCAATATTTTAACTTTTTTGTTTCTGTAATACCCCTTTCAGACCGTGATGCATCAATTGTGCGGTCAAGTTTCAATGTCAAGATCTCTACTATTTATGCACGTATGTTAAAATGGCCGAAATGCATCGATTGTGCTGATTATTGTGTACCTTTTCTTTTTGCACTGTTTCGCTATTCGGTTTACCGTTATCCACGTGGTGATGAAATTATTAAGTCGTATTTCGATTTTTTCAAAGAGAGCTGTAAGTTGTGTTTAATATTATTAAAATATTATTAGTGAAAAAATAGTGAAGAGTGCATATTATAACTAAAAAAATAGTAAGTTCTAATATTTAAAATAAATTGGAGTGATTCAATGCAAAGTAAGTATGTTTAAGCCCTACTTTTCAACAAGTGCATCAATTGTGCGTATCAGGGCTTAAGTAACTAAACACAAGTGCTTTTTCTTGCATTTCATTTCAAAGAAATGCTTACAGATGATGATATTTTGGCAGTGCTAGAGGTCTCAGACGCCCCCGATTTTAGCAGCGATGATGAAGAAGGAGACAAAAATTATGAGCCATCGGGCGGCACCGAAAGTGAAAGCGAGGAAGAAGCAGATATTGAAGGAAACGTAGGTCAGTGCTTCCAGAGTTAGGTCACGAAGAAAATATTGAACCGGTTAGTATGATGGTGTGATTTTTAGATGCACTTTCTGATAGACATGTTACAGATTACTGATTTGGAGAAGGAAACCTTTTTGCCAACCTATTATCGATATGCCTGTTGCAGAGGAAGTTTAAGTTGAAAAATTGTAGTAAGTTTTCTTAAAATACGTTAATTTCACTTTGGATACGATTTGATTTTGCAGGACTATGCAGTAGATACGCCGACACCTCTAGAATATTTCGCTAAATATTTCTGATAAGTATTTTTCGAAAATGCTAATGGCATGTTAAGAAACAATTCACAAAGGAAATCGAAAACTTTTTTGGAATGCACATTGCAATGGGTTGCATTCACTTTCCTAGAATTCGAATGTATTGGCAGAACAAATTTAAAATTCTACTGGTAGCGGAAACAATGACTCGCGACAGATTTTTTAAGTTAAGAGAAGCATTCCACGTCGTTTTTCCAAGCGACTTTCCTGAAACCCAAAGAAGACTCAATATTTTTTGGAGAGTGCAACCAATTATTGATGCAGTTGCGGAATGCCTGTTTGAAAATTCCAAGAAAAATGGGGGAGCATATTCCATAGACGAACAAATGATACCCTTTACTGGTCGTTGTCCAGTTCGTCAAAGTTTGCCTAACAAACCAAGAGGCATTGGATTAAAAAACGAAGTATTGACCACATCAGATGGACTTGTTCTCGATTTCGAGATTTATCAGGGCAAGACAACACCTCTACCAGAAGAAAATATTGGAATCGGTTCCGCATTTGTTTTGCGTCTGACACAAACCTTACCAGAAGGGTCAGAAGTATTTTTTGACAGATACTTTACTACTTTGCCGCTGTAAGAAAAGCTTCTGGAAAATGGAATTTACGGAACTGGAACAATTATGCGAAACCGCATAAAATGTGTCAGTTTGACCAACGACAAAAAAATGAAAAGAGGAGATATGGAGGAATTTTGTGATCCAAATGACAAAGTTGTCATTGTACAATGGAAGGACTCAAAGTCAGTTTTACTGGCCTTAACGGCATTTGGCTGCAGTACAGTAGATAACGTTCGTCGTTGGTGCAAAAAAGAAAAAAAATTCATCCAAGTGGCTCGTCCAAATATAGTCCAGCACTGCAATAAGTTAATGGGTGGTGTGGACATTTGCGACCAACAAATGGAAGCGTACCGAACATTTTTTAAAACCCGAAAGTGGACACTAAAGGTAATTATTCATTTCATTGACTAAGCGTGCTGCAATGCTTGGATGGAGTATGGTAATTTTTGTCGGGAAATTAGAATGCCACCAAAGGCTATACACGCTTTGATAAGTTTTCGGCTTGCGCTAGCAGAAGCTTTGGTAGCAGATCAAACTAAAACGAACGTGGAGTGGTACTCTAGATCAGAATCAGGCGAAGTTGATTTAACTCCACCTTCTAAACGATACCGTCCAGCAGACCAACCATGCCTTGAAAAGCGGCTAGATGGTATCAATCACAGGCCAGAAGAATCTGATCTAAAATCAGCACGTATGTGCCGTTGAAAAGAGTGTAAGTCACATACGCGCACGGGATGCACCAAGTGCGATGCATATTTATACTTAAATAAGAAAAAGAATTGTTTCACTATTTATTACACGCAAAAATAAATAAAAAGTTTAAATTGTTAGCATGTGTGGTTTTGTTGATTTCAAACGAAATTAGACCGAGATGCATCAAATGTGCGGGTCCTCGAAACCCTAGAGGGAAATTGAAACACAAAAATTTAGATGGCGAATATGTTTTTATATCACATAAAGACTTTATGTTCTAAAAATGGAGGAAAAAATTTCAGTAGTTTAGTGTCAGGTCTGAAAGGAATACATTTGAAATGTAAAAATATTTTTTCTTTTTTTCCAAATAAGGAAGTATTGAAAATATTCTAAATTCAGTTACTTTTGACAATAACTCTTTTGTTAAACCACCAAAAAGCGTGTGCGGCTAACCAAGGTTCGCACACTGTAGCTCTTTCAGGCCACTGACTCAGAACTTCGGCAGTAAATTTTACTAATTCGACTCGTTGTTTAATCGTATATCTTTTCATTATGAAACAGCAAACTTTAATAAAGAGATATGCCAAAGGTGCGAGCAAAATTGCTGTCTCTATTAGTCTACTTCTGTAGTGCGCTATTCTAAAACCATATACTACTATACGCAAAATTATTATAATTTAGTTCATAGTTTTAAAGATATTAATTTAGCGTAGCGATGCGAGTTTAATGATTTCAATTAACTCAAAACGGTCCTCCCGGAGCGGTCGTGTAAGTTTGTGGAACAGAAAGAAGTCACACGGAGATGAATCAGACGAACACGGTGGTTCCGGTTAAATATTTGACGAAAAAATCACGAACAATGCAGTATGCGATGGTGTTGATGTAAAAATCCGTTGTCTCTCCATAATTCCCACATCTTTTTATACTCTTACAACATTTTGCTACAGAGTATAATAGTTTTGTTCACGTAACGGTTGTACGTATCACCTAAGCCTAAGAGAGAAAGATATAGAGTTTTTATATGTATATACTATAATTGGCCATGATTACGAGAAAAGTTAAAATCCGGTTGACTTGATTTAAAATTGAGATATCTTTATGAAACTCGTCGGCTTCCCTAAAAAACAAACAAAATTACTTGTTCGTAGATAGGGGTAATCGGACCACTGCCACATCCACAAAACGGCATTAACTATCTATTTAAAGTGCCATATCTAAGCACTAAATTAAGATATAAAAATATAGTTTGGCATAGGGGATTACAGATATCATACAGATATCGGCATACGCCAGCAGCGGTACACTCTTATAAAAGATTGTACCTGCTCGATTAAGTTCTGCAGCTTGAACTATTTTCTCCAGCAGCAGATTGAAGAAGTCGCACGATGGGGAGTCGCCTTGTCGGAAACCTCGTATGGTATCGAACGGCTCGGAGAGGTCCTTCCCGATCCTGACGGAGCTTTTGGTGTTGCTCAACGTCAGCTTACACAGCCGTATTAGTTTTGTGGGGATACCAAATTCAAACATCGCGGCATAAAGGCAGCTCCTTTTCGTGCTGTCGAAAGCAGCTTTGAAATCGACGAATAGGTGGTGTGTGTCGATTCTCCTTTCACGGGTCTTTTTCAAAATTTGGCGCGTGGCGAATATCTGGTCGGTTGTTGATTTTTCAGGTCCAAAGCCGCACTGATAAGCTCCAATTAGTTTGTTGACGGTGGGCTTTAATCTTTCACACAATACGCTCGATAGAACATTACACGCGATGTTGAGGAGGCGATTGTGGGGTTTCCCTTTTTACGGATTGGGCATAGCACACTTAAATTCTAATCGTTGGGCATGCTTTCATTCGACCACACTTTACAAAGAAGCTGATGCATGCTCCTTATCAGCTCTTCGCCGCTGTGCTTGAATAGCTCGGCCGGCAATCCGTCGGCCCCCGCGGCTTTATTGTTCTTTAGGCGGGTAATTGCTATTCGAACTTCTTCATGGTCGGGCAATGGAACATTAGCTCCTCGATTGGAGAATCGGGTTTGCCGTCTCCTGGCGTTGTACCTTCACTGCCATTCAGCAGGTTGGAGAAGTGTTCCCTCCATAATTTAAGTAGCTCTGGGCATCGGTGACTAGATCACCTTAGGGGGTTCAACAAGAGTATGCTCCAGTCTTAAAACCCTCGGTAAGCCGCCGCATTTTATCGTAGAATCTTGAGCATTACCTCTGTCGGCCAGCTTGTCAAGCTTTTCATACTCACCATTTCGGCCTCTTTCTTTTTCTTTCTGCAAATGCGTTTCGCTTCCCTTTTCAACTCTCGGTATCTATCCCATCCCGCACGTGTTGTGGTCGATCGTAACGTTGTGAGATAAGCAGTCTGTTTTCTCTCCGCTGCGTCCTCGTCGTACCAGCCGTTCTTTTGCATTTTCCGAAAACCAAAGGTTTCGGTTTCAGTGGAGTTTGAAGTGCCGTCCCACAGTTCTCCCATACCGAGTTTTTGACGAGTGCTCTCAGAGAGCTGGAGTGCAAGCCGAAGAAACGTTCGGCTGTCTGTTGTGATTGCAGCTTCAGAACCTTCCTTGTGTTTGTGGGCTTGGGTTTTTTGCTGCACAGTGGCGGGTGCGAATCTTGGCTGCAACAAGATAGTGGTCCGAGTCAATGTTAGGACCTCGGAGCGTTGGCACGTCTAGAACATTGGAGACGTGTCTTAGGTCTATCACAACCTGATCGATCTGGTTGGTAGGTTTTCGATCCGGAGACAGCCAGGTAGCTTGATGAATCTTCTTGTGCTGGAATCTTGTACCACAGATAAACATATTTCGGGCCCCGGCGAAGTCCATCAGCCTCAACCCATTTGGGGGTGTTTCGTCGTGGAGGCTGAATTTACCGACCGTCGTACCAAAGATACTTTCTTTGCCCACCCTGTCCTTAAAGTCGTCAAGCACGATTTTGACATCGTGGCGGGGGCAGCTCTCGATAAGTGCGCTCCAAGCGCTCATAGAAGGCATCTTCGGCCACATCGTCCTTCTCTTCCGTCGAGACGTGGGCACAAATAAGCGATGTGTTGAGAGCCTCGCTTTGATGCAGTTTGTGGCTAGACATTCATTTATGAGTGAATGATAGTACTCGGGGACAGAGTCTCTCTCCCACCACGAATCCCACACCAAACTTGCGCTCCTATGGCCACGTAGTAAATGCCACAAGGTCCTACTCGTCTCTGTCCTTTTCCCGTCCATCGCATTTCTTGTACGGCGGTGATGTCTGCCTTTATTTTCACGAGGACGTCTACCAGCTGGGAAGAGGCACCTTCTCAATTAAGGGACCGGACATTCCAGGTGCATGCCCTTAATTCGTAGTCCTTATTTCGTTTGCCATGGTCGTCATTAAAAATTCGGTCACTCATCCGGGGCTTGTTGTTCCTTTTCATTGGTGTGCTTTTTATACGTGGCGGGTCCCAAACCCAGCGCACAACCCTGCGGAGGGGATGTTTCGCCTTCTCACTTTAGCTCGCCTTCAAACAGATGTTCTTAGGCTACCCAGAGGATACTTGGTCAAAGACCGGAAGTCGTGAGCTGCTTGAGTCATATGTAAAAGAATCGTTTCTGGCCACTCCCAAGTGAATGGCGATCAGAGAACTTTCCTCACTTGCGTGAACTTCTATACATGACTCCATTCCCTCTCTTTCCAATACACAAATAAAAAATAATTAATATAACGGTATTAAATTTTGGTTTGAATCGGAACCATACTTTCCTAAACCCATTTTTATCTAATATAAAGGCTTCCGAAATTCCAGGAGACTTTATTAGGTGACTTTATGCTGGGTATATCGGCCATATTTGACTTATCTCAATGAAAATTACAGAACACATTTAACTCATAACAGTATATCTTTGTGCCTTAAATACTTAAAACTGGGCGAAAACTTGTCTTAGTCCCCATATAACTATTAACAAACATACGGATGACTTTGCTTCATATGATTGGTGATTGTACGTAAGATACCATAGTAAAACCTTGCATTGAAAAATAACATACATATTAAGTAACCAACTAGTGTTGTTATTATTACTAAAATTCTTAAAGCATGGCCATGGAAAGAGATAAGATGTAAGAGGAGAGGCTCTGTCTTAAATACCAAGGGTAGCTCATAATGTCATTACTTTCTGATAAAAATAAAATATTTTATATAATAATAGGTCACGCAATGTCGCTTCTTTTAAGTCCTTCATGAGTTATAGCGTCGCAAACATGGAGCAAAATAAAGAGAAAATACGGCATATTTTACAGTACTACTACGATAAAGCAAAAATGCATCTCAAGCCGCCAATAAATTTTGTGCAGTTTATGTCGTCGATGGATTGGTCGAAAGAGACCGGCATAGTAGTCATCAAACCGTTATAAACCATTTGAAGAAGCTTGGAACCACTAAGAAGCTCGATGTATGGGTGCCACACGAATTGGTTCAACAAAAATACCGTAAAACTTTTTTGACAACCTAAATTTTATAAAAGCTGAAAGTTTGTTGAAGTATGCTTTGAACATAGGTAAGAATGATGGCAAAATGTGAAATTCAAGTCATCGTGGCTTTGGGGGGAAGAGGGTGGGACAGGTGCATAAAATAACATCCAACTTTCGTTATTTTATAAAGCGTAATTTTTTAATATGTTATTCGGAATAACATTACAAACCATCTTATTTATTGCCAGACACTTTTTATGGGGGCAATCCCTTGCCAGACGCCCTAAAACTTTAATAAATTTTATTTCTACTTTCGTTATAGTATAAAAGTTAAAATTTATACATGTTATTTGGATGACTATTAGAAGATGTTTTCTCAGTTGCTAGACAGTTTCGACAGTTCCTACCTAGGCCAGACAAACATATTGGGTCCCAATACCAAGGGTATAGGTACGAGCGCGAGGCAATATACAATCGTATAGGTGCGAGTGAGATAGCGCGTCAGAAGAGATCGAATGATGTTATTGTGTAATTATTTACGACTTAATATTTAAATAAAAGTTTAAAAATTAACCTATTTGGTAAATTACTAAATAATGTGTAAATTTAATGCGAAATTAAACTTCTCATTCAAATTTGATAGCATAGCTAATACATAAAAGGAATGAAAATATTTCTTTTGTAATTACGATAATAATTACAAGCAGTAGAAAGATTGTTGACATTGTTAATAGATATGGTCACTGCATTAGTTACAATGGTGTGGAAGAGCTCGAGACAGAAGCAACATACACTTCGATAGGAAAGTCCAATTTATGTCCTGAAAAAATAAAAAGAAGCACAGGGACTTTTTACTGGATTGGCTTTTGACAATTTCGACCGTTTTGTTGAAACTACAAGTGGTAAAGACACGTTACACAACACTGTAGGCATCATTTATCAAAACATCGAATTAAATACAGAGGATGAATCAGAAGTATCTGAAGAACAGCTTCCTTCTATTAACAATTCGCCACGCAGTAAGAAACGAAAAAGAAGAACTTTTGATCTTTTATCTTCGGAGGATCTTCAGTATACAAAAAACCAAAAATGAACACTGATCTGCAATCGACAGATCATGAAATTGAAAATATACTTCCTGGAAATTTACAATTATACACAGAAGTCGATAATATCTGGATGATTAGCCATGCGGCAGATTTACCTAGTGTTCCTATGTGAGTTGGTTTCAATAGTCAGATTTATGATAGTGACACGCCGCAACAACACATATCTTATTTAACTCCCATTAATGCCTCACCAACTAGCAACTTCGTAGTTTTGGAAACTATGCATCAAAATAAAAAAATAGCAGCTGAATTAAATCAATCATCCATACAAGTTACATATGATTTGGCAATAGCGAAAGTAGCTCTACAGATACAATCAAGAGAAAAGCATACATTCGATAATTTATTTATACATTTAGGCCCATTTCAAATTATGATGGCTTGCTTTAAGGCAGTTGGAAAGTTTATAAATGATTGTGGCTTAACAAATATAATGGTGGAAAGTAATTTGCTAGAAAATGGTTCTGTTAATGGATTTATTGACAGAAAACATTTCAACCGTTGCAAAAGGTTGCATCCTTTGATGGCACTAGGATTGGAAATAATGCATTTTAAATCTTTTTTTCAAATTAAAAATGTGTCATTAACAGATGATATTATAGGGGAACTTCGAACTGAAAACTGCAAAATATCGTCATGCCAAATTGAAAATGAGAATCTGAAGGAACTGTTGAATAATTACTTGATTTACAAAGATTTACAAGTTTTAATGGCGAATGGTTTGGAAAAACTCAACAATTTTATATGATTTATATAAATCTTATTCACCACTACTTACATTTATCACGAAGTATTCGAACAGGAGATTTCGAGCTTTTCAAGACAATACTGCCAAAAATTACAAACTTATTCTTCATTTGTAACCAGCAAAATTATGCCCGATGGACTGTAAAATATGTTGATAATTTAATAAAAGTATCAGAAACCCATCCAGAACTATACGAAGGTTTTAAAAAAGGCTTCTGCGGTACAAAAGAACGACCAAGCCGTTTTCAAGACGTTGATCTGGTTTTGGAACAAACGATAAATGCAGATGCCGCAAGAAGGCTGACAGGTGTTGACACTTCACAAATTCAATTTCGGCTCGACAACGTTGGGCTCGAAACCATGATATTGGATCGACTATAATTTCTGAAGTTTATCATGAGTTAGGACTACAATCACACCAAGACATTTCAGCAGATTTAAACCAGCACAATATTTAAAAAAATATCACACAACTACAAAAATTTATTGAGACCTTCAATCAATTCATTAATCCATTCAGCTCAAAAGTTTCAACAGATCAATTATATAATATTTCATCTGGTAAAGCAGCATCAGAACTTGTGGAAATATATCTGCTTAATATTGAAAATAATGGGGTTTATCTGAGGAAAACATTTATTTCTGAATGTGTCGTAGATATTTATCGATTTGAAAAATCTATTAAAATACTACCTATGAATAATTTTTCAAAAGATTATGAGAAAAAAAAAAATCGAGTTGGTGGTGCAATACAAGAAGTTAAAATTCAGAGAGATCTGTTTGGACGTATGCTGGGAATATCCATGGATCATAATACAGATATTTTGAAAATTTTATCACATCCAATTACCTCAGTGCCTTTGTCCATGTGCCATTTGGATGGTACCATTTGCAAAACGGATAAATCTGCCTTAATGAAATGTTTGGAAAAAGAGGTAGAGCATGAACCACCACGTTATGTAGATGTCGTAATAATTGATGGATTCTTCATGTTGCATACGATGAAAAATATTCCAAAAGCATTCGGCAGCACTTCTAAAAAAATGTTGCAAATGGTTACTCAAATGCGGGCATCACGAGTTGACGTTATATTGGACCAATACTTAACACCATCGATCAAAGATTACGAACATACCCAGCGATTCGAATCCGCACAATTGGAGTACACCATAACTGGAACTGATCAAATTCGGCCGAGTGACTTTGCAAAAGAATTAAAAAATTCTAACTTTAAAACGGCTCTTGTTGACTTTTTTTATATCGCATTGGGCCACTGACGAAATGGCGCCATTTATTGGTAATAAAACCATCCATATCAATTTTAAACATTGCCAGTCTTTTGTTGTTAATGGGTCCAACAGCGTAGATTCCAGGATTGTGGAAGAGTTATCATGTCCTCAACATGAAGAGGCTGATACTAAAATAATATTTCATGTCATCAATAACTCAGCGCAAGCGAATATAGTTATCAGAAGTATCGATACCGATATTGCTGCTATCGTGCTTAGTCATATGCACCATATACCAAATGTGTTTGGATGCTAACAGGTACTGGAAATAATTTGAGTTATGTAGACCTCACAAAGATACACACCAAGTTAGGCGACTCGATTTGCAAAAGCTTACCTGGGTTTCATGCAATCACAGGTTGCGATTATAACCCAGCTTTTTTTCGAAACGGAAAATTAAGACCGTACAAAATATTAATTACTACAGAAAAATATCAAAAGGTATTTATAAAATTCGGCGACACTCAATTATTTGAAGATGATAGTGAAATACAAAGCACTTTTGACATAATACAGCAGTTCATATGTGATATATATGTATAATGTTGGTACGATAATTGATGTTGATGCTGCCCGTCTTCAATTGTTTATTAATAATTATACGGTCTGCGATGTTAATGAAGCGTTTCAGCAAAAAAAAATACGCAATTTTGATGGGAACATTCTGCCACCCTGTAAATCAGAGCTATTCCAACAATTTCGACGTGCTAATTATATATCCAGCATTTGGAATAATGCTCATAGGAAAATTCCATCAAACATAAACCCTAGCAAACAATGGTTGGGTACAAGTTAACAGCCAATACAAGGAGGCGATCAGTTACCGAATTTTGTCAGTGATGCACTGCAAACTATATCATGTAAGTATATACATATTACTTCAAATTATTATACATAAATTTTTACTTTTCATAATTGTGTAACTTTTTTTACAGAAACTAACGAAGAAGATGACACTGACAATGAGCCAGAAGAAATATGTTGCAGCAGTGATGAAGAGTATGAAGAAAATTACGAAATCAATATTAATGATGAAAGCTATGAAGAATGTTTATAATTTTGTAAATTTCAAAACAAATAAATGCGCTTCTTTGAAAATTTAAATAAATATTTCTATTAATTAGATATGATAAATAATTTCTATAGCCTATATATCGTAATTACAAAAGAAATATTTTCATTCCTTTTATGTATTAGCTATGCTATCAAATTTGAATGAGAAGTTTAATTTTGCATTAAATTTACACATCATTTAGTAATTTACCAAATAGGTTAATTTTTAAACTTTGATTTAAATATTAAGTCGTAAATAATTACACAATAACATCATTCGATCTCTTCTGACGCGCTATCTCACTCGCACCTATACGATTGTATATTGCCTCGCGCTCGTACCTATACCCTTGGTATTGGGACCCAATATGTTTGTCTGGCCTAGGTAGGAACTGTCGAAACTGTCTGGCAACTGAGAAAACATCTTCTAATAGTCACCCAAATAACATGTATAAGTTTTAACTTTTACACTATAACGAAAGTAGAATTAAAATTTATTAAATGTTTAGGGCGTCTGACAAGGAATTGCCACCATAAAAATTGTCTGGCAATAAATAAGATGGTTTGTAATGTTATTCCGAATAACATATTAAAAAATTACGCTTTATAAAATAACGAAAGTTGGATGTTATTTTATGCACCAGTCCCACCCGCTACCCCCCAAAGCCACGATGACTTGAATTTCACATTTTGCCATCATTCTTACCTATGTTCAAAGCATACTTCAACAAACTTTCAGCTTTTATAAAATGACGAAGGTCTGGATGTCACGGGCTCTTACTCTATAATATATGGAGCTTAAATCAGCTTAAAGCTTTAAATCTATCATATTAAATAGTTAATTGAAAGTGGTAGATCAGAACATAGTTAGCTAAAAAAGTATTTTTAAGTCATTCAATAGAAGGACTAAGTTGCATAGGGTGATGTCAAATATGTCGGTTAGTGCATGAGTTATATCGAAAATCATTGTATCAGGCATGTTTTACATCTTAACATATTTCCCTTGATATCGTTCTAGGAAATTACAAGAGTATTAAGTGTTCGGTTGCACCCGAACTTATCCCTTTCTTACTTGTTACTTATTACTTTTTTGGGCATCGGCTGACCTATGCACCGACATCCGGCCAAGTGATCGTCTTTTTTCGAGTCGTAAGCATAGATCCAAGACTCGTCGTCAATAATAATATTTTTCATGGCATCCTGGTAGTCGGAAAATATCGTTTAACATACGTTAACGCGACGCTGTTTTTCGAATAAAAAATAAAAACAAATTATCACCGAAGGCCTTTCCCAACATTCTGACCGTTTCGGCACCAGCAATTTGATTCCTCACACAAAATTTAATGGAACTTCTTTATGGAATAATTTCACTCGTAAAAATCACCGAAAGCATATTATGTACTTCAGTCGGACAGGATTTCGACAAGACATTTGTTACAGATGCCACTGATAGTCATAGCAACCTTAAAAAAAAAAAAATATTTCGACGAATGACATTTGCGCGAAATTTAAATTAAAAAGTCCTACTATTTTTTGCCAAAGTAGTACATATGTAGTATATGGGAACTAATATAGACCCAATTTATATTTTCTTCTTCTTCTTTATTTATCTATTTTTAACAAAAATGCATCAGACTTACATGCCACACACTAATAAAATTAAATTTATTAGGGTCCCCTCACTTGCCATTACCAATCACATGGAGTATAATCACCCGAATGTTGCATGTCTGCTACATGTTTAAGCAGAAAGATAGGCAGTAAAACGCGTTCTCTCATTTTCGTTGAGATAATTCACAGTTGGCCGATACATATGGTATAGAGTCATCTGGAAGTTCGAAAATAGTTGCATCAGGCATATGGGGAAATATGTGTACCTTTAAGATATCTCAATTTTACACAACTTTACAGCGTGCAGAGACGGACGGGCGGACGGACAGTTAGTCAGGCAGTCAGCCGGATATGAATTCGTCTCGTCCAAAAAAAAGTTTGAAGATGCCGAACTGCAAGCAATATTGAATGAAGAGAATACTTCAAGTTAAAAGCAAATGGCAACCACGTTAAGTGTTCCGCAAAAAACAATTTCAGGCCGGTTTGAAAGCGTTTTGGGGAAAAATCCAAAAGTGTAAATAATGGGTGCCACAAGAATTTAATGAAAGGAAAACGGAAAAACACTTTTGATTTTGCTTCAAAGACAAAAAGCAAATCAGTTTTGAATGCAATTTATTTTAACATTCCGAAATGGAGAAAATATTGACCTGATGTTTCGACAACAATCAACATCGACTTCAAAAACAGATCGGAAAGAAAAATTGGAATATTAACTGTTAATACTAATCGTTACAGATAACATACATATTATCAACTTGAACCATGCATTGATCAAAAATGACTCGAATGGGCCAGAAGACACGGCAAAATAATTTTGTTACACGACATTACACCAAACATATAAAGTAAAATCGGTATAGGATCAATTACTAGGCTGGGAGCTGCTACCCCACCCGCCGTATTCACCAGACAGACGATTACCATTTGCTTTCAAGGGTCACGCATTGGCTGAGCAGTACTTCGATTCCTACACAGAAGTTCAAAATTCGCATGCCTGATTGGTTTGCTTCAAAAGACGAACATTTCTATTGGCATGGATCCACAAATTGCTAGAACGGCAGTCAAAATGTGTGAAAAGAAATGGTCAATACTTTGAATAATTTGTATTTCCTTTTCACTGGTGCACCGGTAATTGGCGACGTAAGATGTTATATATTGGATAGTCGAAGAAGTCTTTTCGTTTTTCTAATCAAGATTCAACTTATTTTTTATAATTATACTAATAAAAAAATAAACAAATATGTACCATTTTGGTCGACCACTTTTTGCCCTTTCTTCGCAAGGGCCATGTAAATCGAAACTTCGAAATTTCCAGAACGAAAGCGAGCGAACCATTGTTGTGCTACGCGAACTGATACAGCATCGCTTCTGTAAACTTCAAAAATTTCATGCGTGGCATTCGTGACATTCTTCCATTTTTTATACAAAAATTTCAAAATATAGCGAATTTCTTCATTGTTTTCACTCATTTTTCAACAGCTGTAACTTTTTTTAACTTCGCCGAGTTTAATTTTTTTGTTGAACGAAGCTTAAAATCTCACCTTTCTCACATTATATGGTATGCCACAATGTGATGTTTAGCTCAGGAGATATACGACAGCAACGACATATGTTGACAAAATACGAAAATACTTTTTCGAATACTACAAAGAATAAAGTGTAGATTTGAGTTTGTATTACATGCCTTGAAGAAATTACAGGCGTAATATACATACATATGTGTGCGGTTTAGTGTACTGCTGCAGTAGAATCAAACAGTACGACAAAGTTATAATAGCTATATTTGAAGTCATTCGAATATGTGAATCTTTATATCCGCAGTTCATTGTTCTGTTTATAGTGGAATGCTTTATATAGTTTAGATGAACTGAATACTTCTCTTTTCTATATTACCTAAAAGCGTAAAAAGCTGTGATACTGCTTCAGTTGAAACATTAGATTAACTTTGAGAAATAATATAAACAAGAGGCAATTTTTTCAGCAATTTTTTATATACCCGGAATCTTACTTAATAATACCGACATACTATGTACCTATATAATGAAATTAAAGTATGAGAAACTATTTTATTAGTTTGAATTAATTTTATTTGCCAGTTCAATACGAATTACAAACGATTTTTTTTTGGAATAATGACATATAATTTCATTTTATTCGCGTTATTAGATTATTTTAATATTTTGTATCTCTATCTCTGCTTCTGAACTTCTAAGAAAACTAATTCATAATAGCTAAAAGAAAAAACTCGTTCAACTTCAAAGAAAGAAATGCCAAATTTATTTAAAGCTATTTCAACAATATTATACCACTGGAAATAATCATCATTATTCAAACAATTAACATGTTCGAATGGGCGTGATACAAAGCTAACTCTGCAGATAGTCCACAAACTGGCAAGTCTTCTCGCTTCACCTACATAACCAATAACAAGCCCCAAAAAACACTTGAAAAGAACGCATACAATTTTATTCCAGTCAAATATTTTTCCTGACAATTTATGCGACGTGTTTTTCCTATTCACACAAAATGCGAAAGCAGAAAAAAATTTATACAAAGTTGTTGTTGCAGCTTTGTTGTACTCAGACGTAATCCTATATTATGTAGTTGTTGTTATTTCAATTGCCATTATTGGCGAGACATTGATGTCAATACTATAAAATGCGTGATTGCTCATCGAAATGATAATAGTAACTACAACAGGAATCGTACTAGTGACAATATGCTGCGAAAACTATGTTACGAATTGCATTGCAGAGTTTTTGCAATGTGACTTCTTTTTTTCATGGAAACGTGTTGAAGTAATCTTCCTGCTTTGGCTTTACTCAACGATTGCTCCGATTTATGAGATTTATGTCTTACCACATCTCTTTACGTGCACCATCGTGCATAAGCCCTACATAATAACAAAAAAGCAAAAAATAAGAACGAAAGCTTTTTAAAATGGTGTCTCTACGTGACGCCGCTAAAAGATTTAAATTTAAATCCCAATTGGAAAACTATTTGCATTGTACTTGTATACACGTTGTAAGCTGAACGTGATTAGGTTTGTATTTAGTTCCATGCTTTACATAAACAATTTATTTTGAGGTACACCCTTGTATTCGTTTTCTTTTATTCCTTTCGATAGAAATGTGATACGACAACAATGCTTTAATGTCAATTTTTAGAATTGTCGCCAATTTATCTACTATAATTAATTTATATTTTTTGCGCAAAATTCAACCAACTTTTTTTACTTATTTCATTTTCGGCGTATTGACTTAATATTAACTCTATTAAAGTGGAAAATTCATTATAAGTAAAGGTCTATTCATGGTATATAATAATAATGCAATTCGTAATACCCATTACATTTAACCACGGCGAATAAGTAACTTTTGAGTATATGAACTGTTTAATTTGCTGCCCAAATTCGCAACCAAAAGTACCAACCGCTTTCATGTTCTTAAAGGAAAATGCTCACTTAGTTATAATGCACAATCATTTAATGTATTACTTTTAAAAAATATAAAGTTAGATTTGAAATACGAATGTACGGTGCGGAGTAGCCGAATTTCGCAAACCGCTGAGTGATCATAGGAGGTATTTATAACGCCGCGTAGGATCTAAAGTCGAGTTGAATCGATTGATTGATTAAGTCCAATGGCAGCTAGCAGAAACCGTGTGCCCCAGTTTTTCCGGGTAGAGTGGGTGGAGGCTTAACTCATTTAAACATCGTGGGCCCCCTAGGCGAATATTTTGCCTAATATTGCATATGAATATGCGGTTGAATGTATATGGGCGTACTTCTAGTAGAGTACCCGAGGGCTGAGATTAAATGCTATAAATACTGAAAACGGCTTTGGTTCTAAATTATGGTATTTAGTATATGTATGTTTGCTTCAACGTGCATACGAAGAGAACATAAAGCGGTCGATTCTTTGATCGGTTTATTATGCGGATTATTTATTACTTGCCTTTTCTGTATTGTCGCCATATAAATCGACTTATGAAGGAAAGCATCTCCATGCCCTTGTTTAGGACTATTAAATTAGAGGGATCTTGCGAGAAAGTGACCATGAACAGAAAAGGGGTTCGATTCGTGGAGTGGATAGTTCTTTATAATTAATTTCAGGCTTTGTATAGCTGATTCCCATAACCCACTCTTATGAGGAGCGCTTGGATAGATGCGATAAGAGCGACCTTTGCATTTTGTAAGTGTAGGTGCGTCACTGTATCGCATTGGGAGTATGGTGATCCATAAACTTGCTTTTGAGACTTTATTTATTTTTGACAATTTATGAAAAGTGTCGATTTTTCGACGTTTTGATACAATTGTGTTATACTTTATGTTTTAGTGCGTATACACTAATTTTGCGTTTAGTAGCCCGCTACCGCTCGAGAATTTGTTCAGAATTGAGTTTTTTTTATTGTCGAAAGCCATCCTGCGGGGCCAAAAAGTTGTACTTTTAATATATGGACTGTCAGAAGTAACTCTGACTTGGTTTTTTTTTTATAGTGGTAGTCGTACGACATATCGGCAATTATTTGATCGAGTAGTCGTTGCTTTAGAGAAGTCTTCACAATACTCATCTTCTAAAGTTTTGTTTGTTATAGGGGAAAGTTTCCTTAACTTTTGAAATTTCCTTAATTGTGAATTAAGGTATTTGTTTGTATTATACTAAACTTGAGTTGGTATGCTGGTACAAGTTCTGTAACTAGTTCACTTTGTGTTTCACTGTGCAGCGTTTGAGCTTTTTGTGCCTTTGAGCAGCATGGTGTCTCTTGGCAATTTTTATAATTTGGGTATGAGCACTCTTTTGGTGCGAGAGGCAATATGTGCTATAATGAAGCATTGTATGGTGTCTTTTCAGACAATATAAGCATTTAAATTTGCTTTTGCAATTTGTACGTGTATGAGAATGTAACAAGCAATTTGTGCAAAGTCTTTTTTAAAAGGTGCGTACCAAAGTAAACAGGCCTTTTTGAATTTAGCGCCCCCTGTTTTCGCCATCTATATGACGACTAGTGCGTTGGAATCTGCTATCTTCGTCGATTATTCAGTGAGAATTTCATTTTTTGGTTGGAAGTGAAGTTATTGCATTTTAAGTGTCAGTATGTTTGTATTATCAGTGCGAAAATGCGCTTCGAACAAAAATCCAGCATTAAGTTTTGTTTTAAATTTGGTAAAATTTTTACCGAGACGTTTCAACTAATGAAACAAGTTTATGGCGATAATTGCCTATCCGTAGCAGAAAGCACGAGTGCTTTCAACGTTTTCAAAGTGGTCGCGAGGGCATAAATAACGATCAACATGTGGGCCAATCAAAATCCCCTAACCATTCTCCATTATTACACATATGTATGTACATATGTTTACCAGAATTGAATCCCAATTGTATGTGGAAATATTTAGTGCCGATAGAACCGACAAACAATTTGAAACAGTGGATTCTAGTTTCACGAATTTTACACTAGCTTCTTTCTAAATTCTTGGCAAGTTAGTTAGTGTTGTTACTTATTTATCGACCAGTATTCCTTCGTTTTCGTGTCTAGCCTTTAGGGCTTCCCAAGCCAAATTGAAATGATCGTCATTCAATGCGAACTGTTTGACTATTTCTCCTGCTTGACCTTTTGTTTTGTATCGGAGGAGATACAATTTTGTGTTTTTGATAATTTTGGATGGTTGCTGTAAATGCCATTCTTCATAACCTCCATTAAATGTTTCTATGTCACATGCAAGCACCTCGAAGTGGATGCCTGAACTTGCCTTTTGACTTGGTTTAACACATCTGATGACACTACAACACAACACCAATATAACCCACCACACTCGTACGCAACCCAACTCACCACATCTGTACACCAACCCAACCAACAAAAGGAATGGACAAGGGGAACAATTAACAATTCGTGTACACATTTCGCACATAACCATTCGCGCTGCAATAATCTAATAAAACAAACGTCGTTACCACACGGTTTCTGCTAGCTACCTAGCCGGTTGAACTCAACTTTAGATCCTACACAGCGCTACAAACACCTCCTACGATCACTCAGCGGTTTTCGAAATCCATCCACCACGCACCGTACACTCGTACATATTTCAAACCTAACTTTATATTTTTTAAAAGTAATACACTAAATGATTGTGCATTATAATTAAGTGAGCATTTCCCTTTTAAGAACATGAAAGCGGTTGGTACCTTTGGTTGCGAATTTGCGCAGCAAATTAAACAGTATACGACTTTCCCAAAGTGGGCGATAACGCCCCTTTGTGGGCGCTGCAGGTGTCAAGGCGGGCGGTAAGAGACCCAGAAAGAAAATGGGTGCGTTGTGTAGAGGCCTGGGGGGTTATTTGTAATTTTATTTAGCTAGGAGGCCTCTTAGGCAACAACTACATGAGCTCTCAACTCTCAACAAAAACTTGTGAACATCAACTAATATGAATTAAAAGATTTCTCAAACTCAGTTCTATATTTCTCTCCGCGTAGTTCATTTATCTATCCTATTAAATATAGAAAAAATAAAAATCATGTCAATCGGTCGCTCTGTTTCATAACGGTTCATCTCGACAGGATAGAATTTATGGAATACTAACTGCCAAACGTATTGCTATTGCCATTGCCAAATCTGTATGTGGGCATTTGCTATCATAATATAATCATTTGCGCAAAGGTGTAGGGTAGGTAGGTTCGAGCTGATGTAGCGCATGCTTTGAGCTCTTGAAAATTTTATGTTATCACTTGCGAAATGCCGTCGGGTAGGTAACTGATGTAGCGCACGTTTCGAGCTTTTGAACTCCTTAAATCTTTTATGTGCAAAATAATAAAGGATCTTTATCCTTTCTTACATATGTATTTCTGGGGAAAATAAGAAAAGGAGAGAGATCCTTTTTTTTACAAATGTATTTCTGGGAAAAATAAAATAATAAGAAAAGGAGAAAGATCCTTTTTTTACAAAGGCATTTCTAGGAAAAATAAGCATTCATATTTTTGGACCACTATATAATAATTGTGCTTAAGCATTCCTATATAAACAATGTAATATTTATTTTATATTCATTTGTGGTTTTGCGCGCAATAGATGAGCATCTCAGTATATACAGTAGACAACCTTTGCTTTGTTTACATACTTATACTCACCTCTATCAAATCTTAGGGTTTTGTGTAACACTTTTTTTGCTACTTTCATGGTATTCAGGGTGTTGTGTTAGCATTTCAGCTACATATAAATTTTAAATTTTGATGATCACCACTTTAAAATATATTAAATAATGCAAGTGTTTACGTTATTTAAGTGATTATATTGAATTACTTTGAATATTTGTTCAATTTTATTGGGATATTACTTGTTGTTTAATGTTAAATCAGTTGTTTTTTTGTGTGCAATTTTAAAACACGCTTCAAGTATTTCTATATTTTTGCATGCAGTAGGATGCAATCCTGGGTGGTAATTTGTCGTTTGACATATGTATACAAAGTGACAATAAGAAAAACACCAATTGCAAAGTGATTTATTATATATAGTGTTTTTTTTATAATATATATTTTGTATAAGTGTTTTTGCTGAAAAGCAAGATAAAGGTAAGGTCTATAAATATATCAGAAATATGTTGAAGTTTTTAATAAGTTTGTGTTTACAGAAGAATGCCGAAATCATGTGTATGTAGATGCAAACCTCAGGGGTGGTGTGGAATATGCAAAACTTAAAGATTAAAAAATAAATTATTAAAAATATTTATAATGTTAATAAAATTTGTTTAATTTCGTTGGAATAAAGAGTATATGAGAAATACATATGCTAATAAATTAAATAATCTAAAACGAGTTAACAGTCCTTGATCAAATATATATATAGATCTTCTGGTGACGAATGTGATGTGAATCCAAGGAATATTGTACAGCTATGTTTTCGTCTAATGAATTCATCCGTTTCATGCTAATCGGCTTCTTCAGGCTGCTGCCTACAATCAAGATAACAATATTTTAAAATACTTAAACTTTTCCACAAAAAAATGGTTACATTACCATTAGATTGATTTCTTTTATTGCCAACACAAGATTAGTAGCTTGAAACCCCGTATTAACACACGACTCAAATAATTTTGAGTAATCAATTCCTTGTAATTCCAATTATAGCTCCGCACGATGGTTATGTTTTCCGTGCTTTTTCACTTCTTTAAGTACCGCTTCATTGGCGATATCTGTTTCAACGGACATTTTCTATTGTATAAAACCTATGTTCACTCCAATTTTAAACTTTAAATAAAATATTTAGTAACTTTATACAAAATAAACTTTGTTTTGATTTATTTTAATGTTCGAATATTGAAAGCTGCACCTTTTATGTTTTCTGTCGGTCAAATGTAAACAAATACATTCAGAAGAAAACTCACCACCGAGAAATCTGAAAACAGGACTGCATTTTATTATTAAGAACTCACTACAAAAAGAATATCTGAATATCAGTAAATGATATTTTTATTGCCGAAATATTGCACACTATGGCATTTAAATCACCTATTGATAAATATATAACATTAATAAATAATTTTCTTTTATATTAAGCGACAATATTTATAGTTTTTTATTTAATAAAATAAATTTGCTAAGTATTTAGTACCTCAATTTATACATCACTGCGTTGCTACAGATTGCTACCACTGATAATCCAAGATGGCCGCTATTCACCCCCATGAAAGCTACCATGCAAAAGGTTGTCTACTGTATATACTGAGATGAGCATTACTTACGCCTCCTTTACACTACTAGCGAAGTTAAACGTATTTCTTAAAGCAAAACAATGTCGGAAGTAAAAAGGAAGAGACGGCAATACTGGCATATTTTCAAGACCTAAAGAAGAAGCATAATACTCAGCCAAGTGTAGCAAAACTATTTTCGGCGGCTTCTAAGCAAGATGACGACCAACTTCGAGCTTCGTACAATATCTCTTTGTTAATTGCTCAAAAAGGCAAACCACATAACATCGGAGAAGAGTTAATATTGCCAGCAATAAATGAAATAATAACTACCTTGCTTCATAAACCGGCCGCAGATATTATCCGAAAAATTCCTTTCAGTAATAATTCTGTGCAAAGACGAATTGATGAAACGGCTGAAAACATTGAAGAATCCTTGTGCGATCACCTAAGGACAAGCCAATTCTCAATTCAGTTTGATGAGTCCACTTTAGCAACTAATGAAGCATTGTTGTTGTCTTACGTGAGGTTTATTAAAGATGAGAAAATATGTGAAGAACTATTATTTGCTAGAAATTTAGAGACCGATACAAAAGGCGAACCATATTCAATATATTGGAAAAGTTTTGCGATGAGAAAGAGAAAATTATTATTTCAATTGCTACGGATGGCGCTCCGGCTATGATAGCGTGCCATAAAGGCTTAAGACTTACAAAATAAAATTCCAGATTTCCTTGGTGTGCATTGCGTTATTCATAGACAACATTTAGTTGCTAGAACCTTAAGTGAAAAACTATTTCAATCACTGCAATATGTCATCAAAGCAGTCAAATCCGCAACAGCTCTTTGAATGATAGATTATTTAATCAGCTTTGTGTTACTAATGACGATGATTTCAATCGTTTGTTGTTTCATACTGAAGTTCGTTGGCTATCAAGAGGCAATTGTCTGACTCGATTCTACAACCTGTTTGACTCTGTTATAGAGTTCTTGGAAACTAAATTTACAGAATTTCAAGACAAGCTCGTAACATCAAAGAATGATAAAGCTTACGTGACAGACCTGAATAAATTGTTCAACGACATGAATCTCCAACTGCAAGGCGATAAACTAAATTTAATTAAAACAAAAAAGGTCGTTGCGGCTTTCGGAGCCAAACTGCTTCTGCTTTATCAGTATCATGCAGTAATGGTTGGTTGCCTACTGCCAACATTTGGAAAACCTCCACATTGACTTCACCGAACGATACCAGGACATTTTGAACTTGGAAATACCAGACTGGGTGTTGAATCCGTTTTCAAATGTCAACACAGCAATGTCACCTTAGCTGAAAGAAGAACTTATAGAATTGACAACAAACGAGGAAATAAAAATCAAGTTCAAAAATAGTTACCAAGAATTTCGGCTACAAAAACCGATCTCGCAATTGTACTTTGGATTGTGGTCAATCGTTCAACGATTCTTGATAGCATTCCCATCGTCATATTTGTGTGAACGTGAATTTAGTGCTGTGACAACACTGCTTACTAAAAATAGAAATCGTTTGCTTATTACCGAAAGTGGCGACTTGCGACTGTTCTTGAGTAAATTGGAACCTGATATTAACAATCTTATTAAACAGCATCAGATTCATCCTTCACATTAGTTTTTATATATGGATCGATTTTTTTAGTTTTATTTTTAATAAAAGATTCTCTGTTTTAATACTGTAAAGTTGTGTTTCAACAATCATTCTTATTGGCAGGTGGAGCCCATAAGAGTTAACTTGAGACCTAAGCGCCGTTGTATTTTACCTACTGCGCTCAGGTTTTAAGTTGCTGGTTATAGTAAAAGTTTCGTTTAGAATTCTGCGTTAATATACATATATAGGTCACAATAATTTATTTGAAGTTATAGTGGTTTTTAAATATGGGGGGCGCTAAAAAAATATTTATTCTCAAAGTGGGCGGTACACAAAATAAGTTTGGGTACCACTGCACTATAGCATACAGCTGTCATACAAACGGAACTATCAAATGCTCGTATAGAAAACTTTTTCGTTAGCGAAATACCTCCACGAAATTAAGAATGGGTTATTGTGTAAGGTATGGTGCAATCTCCGAAGAAATTGTTCAAAGTTCAGATAACGAATTTTAAACATATAATAATGCATTTCTTCATCACTCAAACACAAAATGAAAACAGGAAAATATCAGCGAGAACTTAAAAACACACAACGTATGGAGAAAAATTGTATTACTCTTCCCCATAAAGTCTCTTCGGTTGCACTTGTTGTGTTTTTTTTTACTCATATATGGTAGATGAAGCGATAAAGTTTGACGCTCACCGGTTTCCACCAAATTGGCTTCACTTGATGAATTGTGGCAGAAAGTTAAAATCATCAGAGCGAGAAACTATTTAAGGAGAAATGAGTGAACACAGAAGCCAATGAATAGGGATAAGTGGTCGTATTATTGAAGTTTAAGTAAGCACTTGCGAGAGAGAATCCACGCATACATGACGATTGGCGGTGCTAAAGGGACCCGTGTAACTGAAGGAAAATTACTAAACAACTGGCAGTGTTCAAGAATAAATTGCACTTGAAGCAAAAGTTAGGGAAAGAAAAATAAGGAGAAGATAAGTTAGAGTTATATTAAAATCGAAGAAGAAGAAGTATTAAAATTTGCAGCAAAAAGGGAATCTGTTGATTGATGCAACTATGTGAATGAAACAAATTTTTTTGTATATATAGGTGCACGTAAGTTTGAATAGTTGAGTGAATAACGACATATTTATAAAAATAATAATCTAATTTGAGAATGGACTGGCTACATTCAGAAGCTCATATAATTTTGTTTACTACTTCAGAAATGGTCTGTTGAGTATCTGAATATACTCTTTCAAGCCAGATTATTTGCCTGTACCATTTGAAAGAAAGGTTTATGTCTGATTTTAGCTATAAAGAATAAATTTTGACTTATGTCAGCGCTACTGTAGGGCTTTATATGACGAATGACGATAATGCAATTCTTAAAACTTATATACACATTCATATACGTATTTATATACAATATAAATTCACCTGCTCGCTGTTCGCAAATAAATTATTTTCCTTGCCTCTGACCATAGGATGCTTTCAAGCGCTACGAAGTAAGCGAAAAATATATTTCTATTATTATTATTTATTTTTTTCTCCTGTAATATTAGTGGAATTAATTTTTTTACTCTTGCAGCCAGTTGCTACAGAGTATTATAGTTTTGTTCACCTAACGGTTGTACGTATCACATAAAACTAGTAGATGGGCGTAATCTGACCACTGCGACGCTGTAACTAAGTACCTAATTAAGGTATAAAACTGTAATTTGGTACAAGGGATTACAGTAGCAAGGGGCACCTGTGGAAAAAATGTTACGAAAAAGTGGGTGTATCCCCGCCCCGTAATAAGTTTAATGTATATATATCCCCTCCACGATTACTACAGGAGTTCCTACCGATAGTGTGAAAAATTATGTTATCCGATGACAACTCCGATTACTCCCCATACAACGTAAATTTTAAAAATTACTAAAACCGCGATAAATCAATAACTAAATACGCCATAAACCTTAAAATTTGCCATCGGGATGGCAAGATAAAGCTTTATAAGGGCCGGTGTAAAAAGTGGACGATGGGCACCGCCCTCATTTTCGTTAAATCCCATATTTCGGTAATTAATTTTTGTTCATTTATACCATTCCAAATAATTATAGTATATATGTATAAGAACAGATGTGTATGTTACTACTATAATGCAGGTATTCAGAAAGGTAAGTCCACACATATACAAAATATACATTAAATCTCATTTTATGAATAAAATATCCTTGATTGAATGCGTTGACCAGTGCAAGTGGTGTAAATGAACTTCACTGACAAAAACATTTCATTACAATTTTAACTCTGGATCAGTTATCAAACTGATACTGATCGCTAGATTCATAGAACTGATTTACCTTAACCAAATGCTTTTTAGACATACTGCATATAAAATAGCTTTCATGCCTCGGCAGTAATGCCTCAGACAAAACAATGAAAAGGTAGCTATCTTAATTAGAATAAGAAATATTTTTAATTGATACCGGTTTTCAAATTACATAGTTAAAACTCGTTCTAGTTTAGGAAAATCCAGGCATTATCCCTAAAGAGCTAGATCTGTGTTCTTAAACTTTCTTCATCTGTGTCAATGTAGAATTTCAATGTCATCAAGAAGCAGTCATCGAAAAATTAATGGGGTTGGCACAGGCTGCAATTTGTGGATTTTTCCTCGCAAACTTTATGACTCATACTTCAACACGCTGCTAAATGTTTGCTTGTTAAATTTTCATGCCTCAATACTATTTCAATTGGTGTATAAATGTTTTTCCTTGAGCTGTTTTGCCAGACGACAATTGAACAACCGCTTAAGGTTCGAGCGCAGAGTTTAGAAATTTTGCTGACTTGCAGAAGAGTGGAAAGGTTTGCTGCACTGTCCTCAGATTGCTTGCTGCCTTTTCTTTTTTTCAAACACTGCTTTGCACTTTCTTCTTCAAGTTGAGTTTTCCTTTGTTATATTTAGTTTTGGTGTTTTGCTTTAACGTTTTGTGTAGTGTTAAATTGGAGTTGTGTAGAGGATGCATTTATTTTGTGCTTTTTTGTTTGTATTAAAATATCCTTTATATGAAGTTAGCTGTTCCAGAGAGCGAAATAAAAGCATTTCGTGTTATGAAACGTAAATTCATCACGAATTATAATTCTAGAACCACACTTTTATAGTTACTTAAGTTTTATGACTCTTTAATAATTATCGTTATATTTTAATATTTCTTTAAGTTCTACTTGGCACTACAGCGTTACCATCAAATAGACGACAGAAAATCACTTTTTTCAAATAGTACATAAATTGCCGCAGCCAATAAAAACTTGTGTTAAGACTTCTAAACGTTATTATTATTTTAATTTTTTTGTACTAAAAAAATTAGTTTCACTATATGTCGCCTTTAAAATTCCCTCATTCATTAAAACGTAGTATACAGAGAATAAATAAAATTAGAATATAAAATAGGTTTATTATATTACTTGCCGCTTTTTAATTTATCATCCACAATAATCTTATTAAATTTTATGTTTCTAAATTAACTTAGGTTCACGGTACCATCGTGCTTACACCCTATTTATTTAAAAGTACGCCACGAAAATTAATCCTTTTATTAAATACTTGCCATCACAAAAAACATTGATAAAGTAAACGTGGAGAGCAAGAAAGATGCTTAACGGGAACTAAGTTCATCTAATATAATATTTGATGGAGTGACCAAGCGTTCAGCCACTTAAAGTTTGGAACTCTATTTCAGATACATTAATGTGCCGTTCTGTCAGTGTACATACCTGTATAAGCTGCTTATCCCCGAGCAATACAAAATTTTGCTTTTCTATTAAGATTACATTTAATTTTGCAGATCTTGCCCGGCTCCTACTTAAAGCAGTTACACCATAATTGTCTTTTTAATTCTGTTTTGCTTAATCATTTCATAGCTTTTCAATGTTGCTGTACTCCTTCATGGGAGCTTTAACATATTTTCATGGAAACTATCCTGCATTGAAAAGAAATTTTCACATTTACTCTCCTGCCTTCTTGGTGTTTATTGTCCAGTCGATGTGCTTTTACATATTTGCGTGTTTTGAGAAAATGGCGAGATATGTCATTATTCAAAGATTATGAACAACTTTTCACTTCATTTAATACAACATTAAGTGACAGAAAGGGAGGATGGAGTCATGTGTAGAAACTCACGCAAGTGAGGAAAGTTCTCTGATCGCCATACACTTGGGAGTGACCAGAAACGATTATTTTACATATGGTCTTTTCCGAAGTATGCTCTGGGTAGCCTAAGAACATCCGTTTGAAGGCGAGCTAAAATGAGAAGGCGAAACATCCAATCCGCAGGGCTGTGCGCTGGGTTTGGGATCCGCCACAAAAAAATGCCCCCAATAAAAAGGAAAAACAAACCTCGGATGAGGGACCTCCTTTTGATGACGACCATGGCAAATGAAATAAGGACTATGAATTGAGGGCATGCACCTGGAATGTCCGATCCCTCAACTTTGGGGAAAGGGGCCGCTGCCCAGCTGGTTTGATGGCTGACATCACCGCCGTCCAAGAAATGCAATGGACGGGACAAGGACAGAGACAAGTAGGTCCTTGTGACATTAACTACAGTGGCCATATAAAGGAGCGCAAGTTTGGTGTGAGATTCGCGGTGGGAGAGAGACTCCGTCGCCGAGTACTATCATTCACTCCGGTGAATGAGCATCTAGCCACAATCCACATCAAAGCGAGGTTCTTTAACATATCGCTGATTTGCGGCCACGCTCCGACGGAAGAGAAGGACTATGTGACCAAAAATGCCTTTTATGAGTGCTTGGAGCGTATGATGTTCAAATCGTGCTTGGCGACTTTAACGGCAGAGTGGGCAAAGAAGGTATCTCTGACACTACGGTCGGTAAATTCAGCCTCCACGAGGAAACATCTCCAAAGGAGTTGGGGCTGATCGACTTCGCCGGGGCCCGAAATATGGTTATCTGTAGTACTAGATTCCAGCAAAAGAAGATTCATCAAGCTACCTGGCTGTCTCCAAATCAAAAAACCACCAACCAGATCGATATGTTGTGATAGACGGAAGACACGTCTCCAGTGTTTCAGATGTGCGTGCGCTCCGAGGTCCTAACATTGGCTCAGACCACTATCTTGTTGGAGCCAAGATTCGCACCCGCCTCTGTGCAGCAAACAACGCACGCCAACAAACACAAGGAAGGTTCGACGTCGAGAAGCTGCAATCACAACAGACAGCCGAACGATTTTCTACTCGGCTTGCACTCCTGCTCTCAGAGAGCACTCGTCGAAAACCCGGTATAAGGAAACTGTGGGACGGCATTTCAAACTTCTTACGTACAGCTGCAACCGAAACCATTGGTTTTCGGAAAGTGCAAAAGAATAGCTGGTACGACGAGGAGTGCCGTGTCGCAGCGGAGAGAAAACAGGCTGCCTACCTCGCAACGTTACGATCGACCACAACACGTGCGGGATGGGATAGATACCGAGAGTTGAAGAGGGAAGCGAGACGCATTTGTAGACAGAAAAAGAAAGAGGCCGAAATGCGTGAGTACGAAGAGCTTGATAAGCTGGCCGACAGGGGTAATGCTCGAAAATTCTACGAAAAGATGCGGCGGCTTACAGAAGGTTTCAAGACCGGAAACATACTCAAATTATGGAGGGAACACTTCTCCAGCCTGCTGAATGGCAGTGAACGCACAACACCAGGAGAAAGCGAACCCGATACCCCAATCGATGGCGATGGAGTAAACGTTCCATTGCCCGACAATGAAGAAGTTCGAATAGCAATTGCCCGCCTGAAAAACAACAAAGCGGCAGGGGCCGATGGATTGCCGGTCGAGCTATTCAAACACGGCGGCAAAGAACTGATGAGGAGCATGCATCAGCTTCTTTGTAAAATATGGTCGGACGAAAGCATGTCCAACGATTGGAATTTAAGTGTGCTATGCCCAATCCATAAAAAAGGAGACTCCACAATCTGCGCCAACTACCGTGGGATTAGCCTCCTCAATATCGCATATAAGGTTCTGTCGAGCGTATTGTGTGAAAGATTAAAGCCCACTGTCAACAAACTGATTGGACCTTATCAGTGTGGCTTTAGACCTGGTAAATCAAAAACCAACTAGATATTCACCATGCGCCAAATCTTGGAAAAGACCCCTGAAAGGAAAATCGACCACACTACCTCTTCGTCGATTTCAAAGCTGCTTTTGACAGCACGAAAAGGAGCGGCCTTTATGCTGCGCTGTCTGAATTTGGTATCCCCGCAAAACTAATACGGCTATGTGAGCTGACGTTGAGCAATACCAAAAGCTCCGTCAGAATCGGGAAGGACCTCTTCGAGCCGTTCATTATCAAACGAGGTTTCAGACAAGGCGATTCCCTATCGTGCGCTTCTTCAATCTGCTTCTGGAGAAAATAATTCGAGCTGCAGAACTAAATAGTGAAAATACAGAAATACAGAATTTCAAGACAAGCTCATAACATCAAAGAATGATATACATATGTAGTTCACAATGCAGACCTGTATAAATTGTTCAACGACATGAATCTCCAACTGCAAGGCGATAAACTAAATTTAATTAAAACAAAAAACGTCGTTGCTGCTTTCGCAGCCAAACTGCTTCTACACAAAAAGAATCTGGGCAGACGTGAATTTCCAATTTTCCGAAATTATCAGTATCATGCAGTAACGACGATATGTTTGCCTACTGCCAAAATTTGGAAAACCTCCACATTGGCTTCACCGAACGATACCAGGACATTTTGAACTTGGAAATACCAGACTGGGTGTTGGATCCGTTTTCAAATGTCAACACAGCAATGTCACCTCCCTGGAAGAAGAACTTATAAAATTGACAACAAACGAGGAAATAAAAATCAAGTTCAAAAATGGTTACCAAGAATTTTGGCTGCAAAAACCGATCTTGCAATTGTACCCTGGATTGTAGTCAATCGATTCTTGATAGCATTCCCTTCGTCAAATTTGTGTGAACGTGGATTTAGTGCTGTGACAACACTGCTTACTAAAAATAAAAATCGTTTGCTTGTTACCGAACGTGGCGACTTGCGACTGTTCTTGAGTAAATTGGAACCTGATATTAACAAACTTATTAAACAGCATCAGATTCATCCTTCACATTAGTTTTTATATATGGATTGATTGTTTAGTTTTATTTTTAATAAAAGATTCTGTGTTTTAATACTATAAAGTTGTGTTTCAATAATCATTCTTATTGGCAGGTGGAGCCCGTAAGAGTTAACTTGAGACCTAACCGCCGTTGTATGTTACATACTGCGCTCAGGTTTCAAGTTGCTGGTTATATAAAAGTTTCGTTTAGAATTCTCCGTTAATATACATACATATCATACCTGTTAAGTTTTGATTACTAATCGTAATTATTAGTAATCTGATTACTTTGTATTTGAGAGTGAAATAATTGATTACATTACGATTATCTTGGTCCCAAGTAGATTACGTAAATATTAAAATTACAAGTAATCAAAAAATAATCAGGATTACTCTGGATTACTGAAAAGAATCAAAAATAAACAAAATAAATACTTGATTCTTTTCAGCGATTCTTTTTGATTATTTTTGATTGTTTTCAATCCAAAACCCCAAACAACTTTGGTCTTTTTCCTTTTTTTAGTTTTTAATAAATTTTTTTAATCAATTTTGTACAAGAAATAAAGATATTCAAGAGTCTTGAATCAAGATATAATAACTAAATGTAACACCAAAAAAATAACAAAATTCATTTATAACAAAATAACAAGAAAAATATACATTAACTCCATTTAGAATTTGCTTTCAATAACACCAATTTCTCAAATGATAAGTCCGACATTGACTGGCGCCTTGGACTGTTCACAATCCCCGCAAAGGAAAAAAGCCTCTCTACTGGTCCTGAGGATGTCAGGGGAGTATTAAAGGCAACAAAGCTTCGTTTAGACTGCAATGTTTTACCCAAGTGTCGTCTGCAGTTGAATTGTCATTTAAGTAACAGAAAAAGTGATGGGTCAAAAAAGCCCGACGAACACTAGCACTTGGCTCAGGAGTAGCATTTGTTCCTTCTTCGTTATCTGTGTCTGTATAAAGATAAATAAATTTAAAAAAAATAATCTAAGAATATTCAAGCAATCAAAATCAAAATGCCTATTATTTACAAATAATTCATTACTTTTTTCAAGCTCATTTTAATATCTGGAGTTAGTACAGTTGCCGCTAGTGCTATATTGGCCTCCGGTTTTAAAGTAAAAAATGCGTCAAACCGATCTCTAAAACGCTGCTCCAACTTAGCAACCACAGAGCTGCATTTCTGGCTTGTTTTGCGGCTTATTTAATCTATTACTGAGGGTCATCAGAGTCGGAATTAAGCAGTCTGCATAGAATATGCACTTACTTAATGTGAAACCGATAAAAAATACTAATACATTTTACCGTAATTCACGTTATTTTCTCCTTGAAGGTAGTCCAAGGCACGAAATAGGCCCCATCAACAACTGCTACATCTCCAGATACTGCAAATCACTCGGAGAAAATTGTGACAAGCTGAGTCTTTCGCACAAAGGATTCAACTTGTCCTTGGCCCAAAGTAACTTCGTTACTGCGTCGAACAGTGAATTCCACCGAGTTACAACGGGCACAAGCAATGTCGATCCCAAGCTTTCCACAATAATTTCCGACGACTTCTGCCATTTTCTCTTGCTCCACAAGGCGTTGCATTTTCCGAATGTCTGGAAAATATTCTCTTTAGTACATTATAGTTCAACAAAATCGTTAACAATTTTCAGTTACCATCGAATGTTGGATATACAAAGCCTGCTTTGCTTACATCTCAAAATCTTCACGTAATCGGCGAAAGCAAGTAAATTCAGCACGTGGCTGCAACATCGAAGATGCTTTGTTGGCAACAGCTCATTTTGGAAAACTGGCAAAGCGTTTTCGCTTTCATCTTCATGAGAAGTTTCAGTTTCCGTACACCCGTACTCCTTGAAAACCTTAACAAAATTGGATCCATTGTCTGTCACCGTCATAATAACATTAAACGGGCTCAGACCAAAGCCGGCATTAATTTCTGCAATGATTTGCGCAATTTTTTCAGCTGAGTGCACGCCGAATATTCTCCTGCAACCAAGAGCAGCCGACTTGCGTTCCAGGTTCTCTGTGAGCCAATGGCAAGTATACCGTAAAAATCTCCGGTGGTTCCCAGACCAAATATCCCCGATTGTACAGAAGTGTTTTACAGAGGCCATTTCCGACTTGATTTTGTGTACCACTTCACCATAATGCTCCTTCAATTTTTTTATAGCTGCTTGTCTGCTCATTACCTTCATGCCACTGGTCTGCAAGAGGTCTATGAAAGACCTTCTTTCTAAAATTGAGACAGGCAGTGCTCCATCAACAATAGCATGCAAAAGCTTTCTATCGAAGGCAGCTTGCGCAGAATTGCCAAAAGGGCTGCCCGATTTCAAACTTTTGTATTCCACATACAATTCGCTATGTTTGACCCGTAAATGCTTCACAAAATTGGAGGTCACGTCACCAGTAGCTCTTATCTTCCGATTACATCCGACACATTTTGCAATTGTCGACATCTTATTCTGATCAGAAATCTGTGAATTCATATGTATATGAATATAATTTTCAAAGTTCAATTCATTAAACACTTACAACAACACCAAACACAACAATTTAAATTTTAAAACAAACAATACTAAAACAACCCTAACTAATTTGAACCATATGCACATAAAAACTAACTTTTTCAATATCCGTATAAAATCTCGCGTTGAAAACAGTTTTTCCAGACACCTCAAAAGACTGGTTTTTTATAGAGCTTCCAGAATTTTTTTTGAAGACCCTTGTCCTCTTGCGGGGACTAGGCACGTAATTCTTGTCCAAAATTTCATTATCTAATGCATAATCTGGCATCCCTGGAGAGAAGTGAAGAAAAATAAAGTGTTAAAGAAATAAAATCAATAAATTCAATAAATTTAAATATTAACAATAATTAAAATAAACAACTCGTTTGTTTACGAAGGTGCTTTTCACGGAGATCGTCTGGAAGTTGAAGTGCGGTGAGATGATTGAGTGGATAGGCTGTTGCACCAGCTAAAAGTTTCTCAGTAGATGTAAGGCAGCCTATTACCATTTATTTCTTATTGGACTTTGACCCGCAAAAAGGAATTGGAAAAGTCACTACAATAGTATAAGCTTTATTGTTAGCCAATACAAGAACCAAATTTTATTTGCGTTCTTTAAGTTAAGCTTTTTTACCTGTACTAGGCTAGCCTAAAAGTATACAACGAAACATAATTGGCAACCCTAGCTGGTCAATGGCGGCGAACATGCTGCCTACGGAAAAATGTGACGAAACTTTCAAGTGTCATTCTAATATAAAAGTACCTAAAATTGTAATTTGTATTGTTTGCGAAAGTGTTTTTCATGAAGGAGGTTTTAACAAGTATAAAAGTAAAAAGGGTCTATATGTCGGAAAACGATTAGTGGTGTGTTCTGATCATAACATTGAAAACATTACCTCTGCCGACCACGCCAGACTTGATGAAAACGCAAAGAAAATTATCGCACATGTAAAACTGCGTGAAAAAGAGGAGCTTAAAACATGTCTTAGTGCTAGTGTTTTGGTGGATACATCAAATCCTCAAGAACTACTAAATAAAACAGTGAGGAATACTGATGAAGCCCAACTGATCAACGACAAAGTGGAAATTGAACTATTGCGGGACTTAAACTCAGAATTAAAATCTAAAAATCAATTGTTAACTGATCTTTTAGAACTGCGAAAAGCGGAAGTAAACAAAAGTAAATCTTATGCTGAAATTCTAAAAGAAAACACTAAAGAAAAAGTTATGGTGAAGGTCCCTGATATTGTTATAAGAACAAAAAACAAGTCAGCAAATAAAAATTATGCTCAAATCGTTAAAAATAATATTATAGCGAATACCAGTGCGCAGATTAAAACGTCTTATCAACAAAAGCTGGTGATATTATTGTAAAGTGTAAAAATAAGGAAGATGTCTCCAGAACCAAGTCAGTGCTTGCCGAAAAACTCGGTGATAATTATGAAGTTGATCAGGAAAAACTAAACTCGCCTAAAATAAAAATATTTGATATAGAAAGTGACTTGAATAAGGAAGAACTGGTTGAGGACTTATGTAACAGAAACAGTGCTTTCTTTGACGGAGATTATAATATCGTTGCTGACTTTACTAGTGGTAAAAACAAGCGTAGCATAATATTAGAAGTGTCTCCTAATATCTATCTTAGTGTCATGACATCGAGAGTAGTCTACATCGCGTATAAAAGCTGTCGTGTCTTTGACGCTTTTGACTTAAGTACGTGTTACAACTGCGGCCGCGCCAATCAAAGTCACAAAAAATGTAATAATGAAACTGTCTGTCTAATCTGCGCTGGAAATCATGATACCAGAAAGTGTACCAGTACTGTCAAGAGATGCGTAAATTGTATGTATTACAATAAACAGTATAATAAGAGTAACTGTATAGACCACGAAGCAACTGATGTCAGCGCCTGTGAATATCTTAAATTTAAATATAATAAAATTATTAAGTGCACTGATTATCCGATGAGCCCATTGATACCGACTCATATTGGTAAATTACCAGTGCTGAAGAGGGCGTCAACATAGCAACACTAAACTAACAACAACTAATACTACTTTACATGGATACAGACAGTGATCAAGAGGGAAACTGTGTAATTGAAGAATCTGCGGTTACCTTAGAAGATTTAAACGCAAAAATTAGTGATAAGGATGTATTGATACTACATGTTAATATTAGAAGCTTAAATGCTAATTATGAGAAACTTGAGTTATTTCTTAACAGTCTGCATTCCAAACCACATGTTATAGTATGTACAGAAACGTGGAATTTAATAACTTATCAATTTTTTGCACTAAAGGATTATAGCATACACTATAATCACAGTATGGTAAATAAAGCGGATGGGGTTGTAATTTATGTACTAAATTCATCGGTACATACAAAAACGGTAGATATTATTGGTCGCTCCAACTTAATCTCTACTAATATAAATATTAATAATAACTCACATTTAAAAATAACTGGATTTTATAGATCCCATGATATAAGTAAAGATGAATTTATAAATAACTTAAAAAACTATGCTGAATCTAATATGAAAGTCAAAAATCACATAATAGTTGGCGACTTCAATATAAACTTAAAAGACATGGACTATCACGCGGACTTACTTATATCTGAACTGCTAAACCTAAATTACATCGCATATTTCAATGATACCACTAGACCAAACAACGACAATGGAACTTGTATAGATAATATGTTCGTTAAGACTAACATTAATAATATTAACTGAATTACATATAAACATACGCTTACTGACCACTTTCCAATATTTTTATCACTAAAATTGCAATATGTTAAAAATAGTACGAAACCCGAAACATATCTTAATTATAAAGTACTGGTAAAGAAGTGTAAAGATGTAGCTTGGGGTGACATATTATGTATACAGGATACTAATATTGCAATTAACAACTTAATAGATAAAATTCAAACTAACCTACAAAATGCTTATATAAATCCTAATAACAATAAACATAAACTTAAACCTCGTAAAAATTGGATCACGACTGGCATTATGAAGTCATGTCGTACCAAAGAAAAACTATATAATAAGTGGAAGAGGAATTGTGATAATATTGAACTGAAAAAAAATATACAAATTTCTGTAAAAATCTAGATAAGGTAATTAAAATTGCAAAGTGTAATTTTGAAAGAGACACAATCACTAGTAAGGTAAATAATAGCAAGCAACTATGGAAATATATTAATCAGAAACTAGGTAGAAATTTAAATAAATTGAATAATATAGATCTAATAATTGACAATGGTTTAAAGATTACAAATCCAACCCGAATAGCTGATACATTTGTAAATTTCTTTAGTAATGTTGGTATTGACTTAGCGGACAAAATGAAAACCACAGGTAACAAAACTAAGACTAGAATAGAGAACAATGTAAAATCAATTTTTTTAAATCCAACAAATGAAATGGAAATACGGAAAATAATTAACGGTCTAAAAGACAAAGCTGGTGGTGTTGATGGTATTAATACAAAAGTTTTAAAATTAATAAGCAATTTCATTAGCAAACCACTAGAATATATATTTATCAACTGCATAATTACTGGTGTATGGCCAGATACACTAAAATGTGCAGAAATCCTACCAATATATAAAGCAGGTGACAAATGTAAAACTACTAACTATCGTCCAATCTCTTTAATCTCTAACCTAGCAAAAATTTTTGAAAAGATAATACATGAGCGTCTCTATAACTTTATAACTGATTGTAAAATTATAAATAATAATCAATATGGCTTTTTGAAAAGTAAAGGCACCAAAGATGCTATTGTAGATATTACTAATTTTATATACACAAACCTTGATCAGAATAAGAATAGCTTTTCTTGATTTAGCCAAAGCATTTGACACGGTAGATCCTAAGATCTTAATTGAAAAATTATACAAATATGGAATCAGAGGCATAACAGCAGACTTAATAAATAATTATTTAACAAACAGATTCCAAGTTGTTAAATGTATGAATGTTAAAAGTAAAGCATGTAAAGTTCAAATTGGTGTACCACAAGGTACGGTCCTCGGGCCACTGTTATTTATATTATACATAAATGATATTTTCAATCTATCATCTGATAATAATATAGCAGCGTACGCTGATGATACAATTATAAAATGCTCCTGCAAAACTTGGGATGAGGCACAAACCAAAATGACTGAATTATTGAATAAGATTGGGAATTGGATGTGCAATAATTACCTAATTCTTAATGTTGATAAATCCAATTATATAACATTTGGAATCCATAAAGATAGTTTACCAAATAATTTTGAGATAAGGATATATGATACGGTAATCAGCAGGGTTGAGCATTGTAAATATTTGGGCCTAATTTTCAGGGTTGGGCATTTTTGCACTACCACTAAATTGCACTACCACTAAATATTTAGTGATAGTGAAAAACAAATTGCACTACCACTAAACCTTTAGTGATAGTGAAAAACAAATTGCACTACCACTAAACCTTTAGTGATAGTGAAAAACAAATTGCACTAAAAAAAAAAAAATATTTAGTGATAGTGAAAAAATGCACTATCACTAAACCTTTAGTGAAATATGAGCTTTAACTAAATACATTTGAATTTATATTTTATGGCCGATATTAATTATCAACTAGTTTGTTGATAAAAATGTTTCGTGGTATATAGGTGGTATAATTAAACGTTGTCATTAAGCCAATCCAACGAAATAAAACATGATTTCTTGGTGTCAAGTGCAGACTACTTGATTTGGCAGTATCAAAATTGCACTGCAGCTCAGTAGTAAAGCGATACATATGTTTGTATGAATGTTCAAATGTACACTGGGGAGCAAAAAGGAATGCATGTTTGCTTTTTTGTCCAGTAGAAATATCACAACACCTACGACATGTTAAATAATTACAAAACAATGAAAAATGTTATAAAATGTTTACGTTATATGAAAAAAAAATTATCATCAAACTTTCAAAAATCCTATGGTAAAAATTGTATCATGAAAATCAATGCTAATATCTGAAAAGAGCAAATATGTACTCTGTTTTGCTCCTCACTGTAAGTACATTGAAGCGAAAGAGCAACAAAACAAAGTGGCAAAATTCTAATGAGCACTTATGCTAGCAAAGGTACATATGTCACATATGTGCAATATCACTAGCTTATAAGGAAAAGCTGATAAGTCCAGTTTTCAACAAATATTTGACTTTGATGCAAAAGGAAAGGCCACATTAAGATACGTTGTTGTTTTCATATCTCCTTTAATATTTTCAAAATTGCACTTATCAGCTTTTTACGCTAAGCCGACGATATGTAAGCATGCATAAGTAAAGTGTTAGTTTATACGTTTGTTTGTAAAATTGAACTAACGTTACTAAATGGGAGTTATGGAAATGCAATATTTAAGTGAGTAAGAGTTTTGATTAAGTGTCGCACGTGTTTTTTAATAAAATATTGTAGTGCTCGAAGTGATTTAATTTATTAGCGGACAAAAATTATCTTTTAATAAAAGATTTGTAAAATGAGTGATAGTGAAATAGATTTTGGAAGTGACGACTCAGTGGCTGATCCCACTTTCGAGCCCAAGTCGCTTTCGCTTAAACAAATTCAGGTTAATGAAACTATTGAAATTACCAAGTGTATACGTACTATCACCGATAATCCGAGTACTGAAGAGTTTCGTCATAACCAAGTTTCTGGCGTGAATGAAATTCTTTTTGACGGAGAATTTTTCAAAATAGTGGAGAAGGTATTTTTTAAGTTCAATACTTATTGTGTATGTCTCTTGTAGTGAATGGAGTATTTTATTACAATTTTTATTTAACAGAGAGCTTCAACTCCATACCAAACCAAAATGATAGGTATAATCGTATTTCTACTTTTAACGAGGAAGAAATAGAGTATTTGGAAGAATATGCAAGAGTAATGCAACCTATCGCAGAAGCTATCGACTTCCTGCAAAGAGAACAAAATATGTTCTTTGGGTATTTGATTCCCACTTTAGTGTCTATCAAAATAAAAATGCGACGTTTAGCTTCTGAAAACTTAAAACTTCTTGCGGAAATTAATACTGAAATGCAATCAAAGTTAGTGGAAAGGTTTGAAAAATATTTTTGTCTGCACTCTGACTCCTGGGATGCAGTTATTGCAGCAATCACCCTTCCCGATATCAAATTAAAATTTTGTAAAGTCTTGTTGGAAAGTGCTGAGTCATACACTCTAGATGATATTCGAGAAAAAGTTAAATCATATGCGCTGGAGTTTAAAAGACAACCGGTAGAGGAAGGAAATAATTTACAGCCATCCATAAGTGCTAGTACATCATTTCTCGAATTCGATGACGAGTCCACAGGTAATCAATTTAAAGAAATTTTTGTAAATAACTTCCTTTTTCAGATGAAAATCAATGTATACAAGGCGGAGCTGTAGCAACCGAAGTAACTTTGTACTTGAATGACGCTGATAGAAGCATTGATGCTTTGCACCGCTTTCCTATTATAAAAAAAAAATTTTTAAAATACAACACACCTCTTCCTTCCTCTGCGCCAGTGGAAAGACTTTTTTCCTTTGCTGGAATTGTCAATCGATCGACAAGGCAAAATCTCACCGACCGTAATTTTGAAATGTTGGTATTAAAAAAAGCAAATAAAACATGAATTATGTTTTCCTAATTTTGGTGCGGCATAATTAGAAGTCTCTATTCAAATATATGGTTTATTTTGAATACATTGCCTCATACTGCTTCAGCCTATACATATACATACATAATCTTATTTTTATTCTTCAAGAAACAGTGTTAAGTTACTGAAAAATGTTTAATGCTTCTATCAGCTTTTTCACTATCACGAAAGGTTTAGTGGTAGTGCATTTTTTTTTCACTATCACTAAAGGTTTAGTGGTAGTGCATTTTTTTTTTTCACTATCACTAAATTTTCAGTGATAGTGAATTTTGCTGTTTAACTACCACTGAAGAAGTAGTGCTAGTGAAACCTTATTGCATTTATTTTTTAGTGCACTATGCCCAACCCTGCTAATTTTTGACTGCCACATGAGATGGTATGAACATATCAAAGAGGTCATAAAAAAAACTAGATACTTTATATTTATATTCTCTAAGTTCAGAAACATAATGAATAAAAAAACACTGAAGAAGATTTACTATGCACTATTCGATAGTATTGTTAATTATGGTATCATTGCTTGGGGCGGTAGTTATAAAAATGTAACGAACACTCTTATAAGAATTCAATCTAAATTAATTAGTACTATTTGTGGAAAAAATGATAGCACACAAATACTAGATGTTAAAGATAAATTCATAGCAGAATCATTATTCTATCATTACGATTTCTGTAAAAAAGAATATTACAACTACAAGGGTATAACTAGAGCTAAGTCTTTAATATTACCAAAGATTAATAAGAATATAGCATATAAGAACTCAAAATATATAGCAGTTAAGTACTATAATAAATTACCAATGGAATTAAAGTCGCTAAATATTAGAAGAAAAAACGATAAAGGAAAAATTGTAAAGAGGATTGTAACACTATAGATTAAATATTAGAACGCAAAGTCATTGTATAATTTTAATGATACTTGTATGGAATAAGACAGAAAATTGTAATATTTAGATTTCCAGGCCTATGAACAGGTGTCAACTGTAACACCTCTATAGGTTCATACTATGTATGTATATACTTTGTATCTTGGTGATAAATAAATAAATAAAATAAATAAATTTGAGAAGTCGCTTTCTCCAAAAACCAATTGATCAGTTTGTGACATGTTATCTTTAAATGGAGCGTTTTTGCACACAAAACACAGTTAATAACAACTGACCGACACGTGAAGTATGAAGTATAGATTATATGATTGCACTTTATAAGCTCTTGTTTGACTTGTTAAAGTAAGCGTACCAACAAGTTAACAACCGTTCTTGAATTCCAACACTACTCCCTTCAGCATTGTTGTTTTTCATACAGGTGTAAATATCAGCTACGCTCATTGAAGCTTATTCTGATGATCAGAACTGGGAAATTTCGCGATGGGGCTGACTAAATTGAATGGCTGAATTGCTATTAATAATAGCAAAAATATCATCATTTATAATATAATATTTATAAAAATATAATATATATGCATATATACATATAAATGCATATATCTCAGAATCTGAGGCTCAGATTATACAAAAAACAATTTAAAAAATTTGAATAAAAAAATGTCTTAAAATTTAAAGAGAAAAGTTGTTTGGTATTTTGGATTGAAAGTAATCAAATATAATCAAAAAGAATCGCTGAAAAGAATAAATTATTTATTTTGATTATTTTTGATTATTTTCATTAATTTATAATAATCCTTATTATTTTTTGATTCTTTATAATCGTAATCATTTCGTAATCCCAATATTTCAAACGCACAATTAAACAATCATTACTATTCTTTCTAAAAAATAATCTAACCGATTACTAATCGTAATCATAATTTAACAGCTATGATACATATATAGGTCATAATAATTAATTTGAAGTTATAGTGGTTTTTAAATAGGTGAAAAAATGGGGGCGCTAAAAAATATTTATTCTCAAAGTGGGCGGTAGACAAAATACATAAGTTTGGGAACAACTGGCTTAGAAGGTTGTGTGAAGGAGATAAATATGTGAGGAATCAGTATTCTCATTCTTAAAGTATGATGTTAGTTATATTATGTCTTCCTTCATTCTTTGTACTTGGTATGAATTATTACCTCAATGAAAGGTGCTCTTAAATGTTACCGCTAAAAGCGGTTTAGTGGAATGAGATACGTACAGATGGTGTTCAGAGCAAAATAGAGAGTCTTGTACATATACATATACTCGCTGTCACTTTTACTCGTGCATTGTGCAAGTGTTGAAGATTTGTTATTGTTTGCTGTTTAATATTCAACACTTTGCCGGTCTTACCGTTATGTGAATATGTATAAGCACTATTGTGAACGCAAAATTCAATCGCATAATTGCATCTGCATTCTTTGAAGTATTGTGAAATTTGTTTGACGCTTGGATTGGGAACATGAATGTACATACATAGCAAAATGAAAATTGCTCTAATCCGTTCAAAAAGTCAGCCTTTCGTAAAAATCGTTTAATTAGATGTATTCCGAGTCTTAACATAAGAAATATCAATGAAAGACGATTTTTTAGATTCTAAATCAGGCAGTGATTTACGTCCGTTTCCGAATGACCATTTATGGAAATTTAGCAATGCTAATGAAAATTTTTTACTGTCCACAAAATTTCGAAAAGAAGTCGTAAAATATATGTATGTAATCCTTCTTTAATTAAATCGCAAACAACAGAACAATCTCAAAGTCAACGTTCTTCGGATGAACCTAGTAGTCAGGGTTCAACACATGGAAATTTCGTAACCGAAGACTCAATAGATACAATTTTGGGAGTTTCGCCGGTCATAAAATCATTGTATCTACATATACATACCTCTGTTCGAAGCTATTCAAATCCATAATTTTCCTGCTCAAAAATCTGTGCACTTATTTTCTACGCAAAAATCCTTTTTGATAATTACAGGTTAAAAGAACTTCTTATACTATGTTCAGACCGACACTTAATCACACGATTTCGGCTGTTGAATGGATTATTCTACTAATCTTAAAAATTTATCAAGATTTCGCCATACAAAAATACAGTTCCAAATCATTTCATGATCCACGCTAAATCTCTCCGTGCGACTCTGATTTTGCTGTTCTTTGATCTTTCTAACGGCAGTGGGAACACTTTTAGATTATGAAATGCTTAAATGTAATCTAATCTTTTAAATTTTCGGTCTGAACATAGTATTACACCAGAGCCGCCCAAAATAATGCGCAATTTTGCATGCCTATACTCGGAGTATAGGCAAGCAAATACAGTCGAAGCGTACATGCACGAAAAATTGCGCATTATTTTGAGCAGCTCTGTATTACACGTCAAATAAGCTTAAAAAAATGCAAGAAATGGTAAAAAAGAAATTCGAACACGATTTTTATGTTGTTCCTACGTCGGACATTACTATTCAGGAATATTCTGAAATTATTCAGAATATTAGAACGGCTTTACAATCAGAAACAGACAGGTAAAATCTAGAGTCTTTGCAATAAAATCATTGTTCTCTATCTTATTTGAGTTTTTCGTATCATTTTATATACCAAACATGTTTCAATCGACAACTATGCTTCAGATTTCGAAAAGCCCAACTTTTGAGTCTTTGACCAAGTGATTGGTCGTACAGTAAAATATGCCAAGAATTTGAGGGATCACCAAAGTGACCTTTTTCAAGGTCATTGCATGCATCGTACTCGTATAAACCTACAAGTAACAAAAGAATCAGCTGTTTTCCAAGAATTTTTCACAGCTGAGATCACCTGATCGAAGCCTGCCTTTTTTAGGCACAGAGATATAATTAAAAGAAATGTAGTAGATCAACTTTTTTGTGAAAATGTATTTGTAACGGAAAACATTAATGAAAACTTTCAAGGATATTTTTGAAATAAAAGTTTATTGGATATTTATTGCTCTTCCTTACCACCTCTGAGGTTGCAATGTAGGCGACCGCTACCGATCTTTTTTGGGTGTTCGGTTCCCCAAGAGGCCTATTTTCACATTTTTATATATACAGTTATAAATCAATCTACTTATTATAAAAAATATGACTAGACAAAAATAAATATATAGTCAGGTACAATTCATGAATATTAATTACATTAAAAATATAACTTTAACCATATACATATGTATGTACATATGTCAAAACAATCAACTGGAAACTATTTAAACAAAAACCAAAATAAATATAAAACAAGTGAGGAAGGGCTAAGTTCGGGTGTCACCGAACATTTTATACTCTCGCATGATAAAATGATAATCGAGATTTCATTATCCGTCATTTGCATATTTTTTTTTATTTTGCTGTAAAATTAATTAGATTAGATCAATTTTTGTACTTTGAGTATTGAATTGTATTTTCATTTATATGTAGTATGTACATATTATACAGAGAAGGCATCAGATGGAAGTCAAAATCGCTATTTTGATATTGATATTTATATTGGAAGAAGGCGTGGTTATGAACCGATTTCACCCATATTTCGTACATGTCATCAGGGTGTTAAGGAAATTATATATGCCGGATTTCATTGAAATCGGCCAAGTAGTTCCTGAGATATGGGTTTTGGTCCATAAGTGGGCGACGCCACGCCCATTTTAAATTTTTTAAAAAAGCCTGGGTGCAGCTTTCTTCTGCCATTTCTCCCGTAAAATTTAGTGCTTTTGACGTTTTTTGTTAGTCGGTTAACGCACTTTTAGTGATTTTCAACATAACCTTGTATGGGAGGTGGGCGTAGTTATTATCCGATTTCTTCCATTTTTAAACTGTATATGGAAATGACTGAAGGAAACGACTCTATAGAGTTTGGTTGACATAGCTATAGTAGTTTCCGAGATATTTACGAAAAACTTAGTAGGGGGCGGGGCCGCTCCCACTTTTCCAAAAAAATTACGTCCAAATATGCCCCTCCCTAATGCGATTCTTTGTGCCAAAATTCATTTTAATATCTTTATTTATGGCTTAGTTACGGCACTTTATAGGCTTTCGGTTTTTACCATTTTGTGGGCGCGGCAGTGGGCCGATTTTGCCCATCTTCGAACTTAACCTTCTTATGGAGCCAGGAAATACGTGTACCATGATATCTCAATTTTTACTCAAGTTACAGCTTGCACGGACGGACAGACGGACAGACAGACATCCGGATTTCAACTCTACCCTGATCACTTTGGTATATATAACCCTCTATCTGCCTCTTTTAGTTTTAGGACTTACAAACAACCGTTATGTTAACAAAACTATAATACTCTCCTTAGCAACTTTGTTGCAAGAGTATAAAAATCAGGTACAATTCCTTGTATGTATACATTAATAATACAAGTCAAAGCAATCAACTTGAGGTATTTGAACAAAAACTAAAATAAATATAAAAAATCGGGTACAATTCCATTGTAAACATTAACAATACAAGTTATAACAATCGGCTTGTGTTAATTTTAACAACAACAAAAATTAATATAAAATATCAGGTAAAATACAGGAACAACAACAATAATATTCAAAACAATCTACTAAGTAATAAATAATATTTACAAAATATTCTAAATCACCCGCAGCGAAATACTCATTTAAAACCCTATCAAAGGAATAGTGGTGCAAAAAAGGGTCCTAGGACCTGGTACACGAAAACACTTAAAAAACAAAAAAAAAAAAAAAAAAATATTGATAATAAGCGTACAAACCTAATCGCAAAATTCTCATTTCAACATCACAGATCAAGGTAACTATGGAAATGCGGCCTTCGACAGATAAACTTTTTGACAAATATAAAATTATTCAGACTGACAGACATATACATACATACATAAATCATATAGATAGACAAACGGACGTGATTACTATTTATGTGTAACACACAAGAACTTTAACGTTTTTGAAATCACTTTGTTTCACTTTTTTATTAAAAGCGTTTACTAGGAAATATGTTCTAATTCTAGTGAATAGATATTTTATAATATCAGAATTACAATTTTCACAACAATAGTACGGTTCTACGTTAACCATTTTTTCAAATAATATTTGGGAAAACCCGATGCTATGGCAAATAGAATCAAAATGTTGAGTATAAATATCTGCGATTTTTGAAAAAAAAATCTATAAGTTCAAGGGGTGGTTTTACTATTTGGCAATTACTATATTGCTTTTCTGAAGTGAAGAAAAAATCTTCTTCAGTAATACCACCATCAAATCTTGGCAAGGGCATTAAACAAGTATGTTGTTAAAATATTTATAGTACAAATAACCGCAAAAATACACAAAAGCATTTTTATGTAGAAAGCTGCTTTCATCTACGTCCACATTTTCCTCGATTTTTATATTTTAAAATGATTTAGAATTAGTAGGTCTTGGTAAACTTTGAAAAGTTTGCCAAAAGGTATTTTGAACCAAGGCGTCGTTGCAGGCGCTTTTGAGGGAGCTATTAGAAAATGGCTCACACTGGTCAACTGGCAAGAGTTCGCAGTTCCCTTTATCTACACAACGAATATATCCTTTGCCCCAGGCTTGTCTGAAAATATATGAGAAACGCTGCGCAGTTATTCTCACATCAAATCCCCCCCCTCTGCGTATATGTCAGTTTTCTAGTCATTAAATGTGTGAATCCCTTATGTGACCAGAAGCGCCACAAACGTCTTAAGCTACTTATATTTAGAAGCCAACCTTTTATAAAACTTGAAAGTGTTTGTTATTTCGCGACCGATCGTACACTTTTATGGAGTTAAGAAACTCCTCGGCTTCTTTAAGAAATTTTAATTGGTCCGCAGTTGCCGAAAAGGTTATTTAAAATTCCCTACTGCTCCAAAGCCATTACTATTAAAAATATTGAATAATTTATCAAGAAAAAGGACAAACTCGGCTGTGTTAATAAAAGATGGACACTTAGAAGTATTGAGTTTCCGGGAGCTACATATAAATGGCGAACTTGCAACAGAAGGACTAAAAACTTGAGAAGCTAATTGCACGCTCATTTTCTGAAAGGGTTTAGGGGCTATGTGTGCCGAGGTCAATTTATGGTTGCAACTAATGTCGTTTGGGGTACCATTTTCATATATATGAACGATATCCGACCATTCAACTGGACGCCCATTTACAACGACTTTATTTTTTTTTTTTTCTATGTAGTTTCGTGTACTTTTTAAAAGGTGAGGAGAATCAAAAAAGTAAATAAATTCCGAGTCATTCACTTCGAAATAGGGCCTTTCTTTACATACTCCTTAATAGAAAATTAAAAAATTTGACCCTTGTTTAATATTTGGGACGACATACTATGCATTTATATATATTTTCATAATATCTCTTTGCAAGCTTGTACAAAAAATGTAAAGGGGTCCAATTTCCCAAATATTAGTTTTTAAAACAAATATAAAAAACCATACCCAATAATCCATTCCCTATTTCTCTCATACCAAAAGTGAATTTTCAGAGACATTTCGTCACAGCATATCGAAACATATCTCTGTGCGTCAGTGAAACCACGGCTTCTCCACTCCAGGGCTTTAATGCTGCTAAAATTGCAGCCAGGGTTACGTGGCCAACCTTCAACAAATTTTCGAGGGTCACTTGCGATGTCCAATTAAAAATGGGCTGTAAATACCTGAACGCAATAGGTGATAAAAATTTTACAGCTAGAGCTAATGTTTTTAATTCTCTATCATATCTATAACCCTTCAAAGTACGGCGTGCATTTTTTAAACAATTTCTCACACATATCGCAAGATGTGGAGGAAGTTTGCCGCATAGCTCTGAAATTTGTCTATTTTCTTCCTGCCCTACTATAGACAACTTTTTATTATTTTCTAAAGTTTCTATTTTGTTCTCTAAGGCTCTCACCTTATTGCATAAAAATTCTATTTCCTGCGATTTTTTGTCTAACTCCTCCCGATACATTCTTTTTCTAGGTGTCCCTTCTGTTGAATATTCTTCTGTTTGCGTTTGCCTACTATTTGCCCAAGTGCTAACTATTTGAGAGTTACCTAAAGAGGAAGAATATGTATGATCTTCATTATATAGGGGTTGAAGAGATTTACCCAAAGTCTCAACGTCAAACATATTAGTGTTTGAAGGTGAGACAGTTCTAATTGGAGAAGAGCTAAGGTGCATCGGGTTAAAATCTGCGCTACCTAATTATATAATGTCTTGTTCGTGATGGTCAAATACACTACCTACTTATCCACTACAACCTATTGCTTTATTTACTCTAACCGCAGGTGATACTACTTTTAAATTTAAATCCGGTGTAGCTGATTCTGGAGATAAGCCGTCCTTTCCTCATCTTTAACGAGAAATGTCTTTGGCGCGCAAATAAATATTAAGCTGTTGGATTTGTTACGTCCAACAGCTTGATCCATTCGTGCCGCCTAATTGAAATTTAACAAAAACTACGTACATTAACTAAACTCGTAATCTAACAATTAAAAAATAAACAGTTGCATCAAAAATACCACAACGACAATACAATATGTATGAAACAAGATACTATTAATGTGTGGGAATGTCATTCGCACTATATTTATCATGGTACTATGCATATTTGAATGAACTATATGAAAGAAATATAATGCATCTGTATACAATAAGTATATAATAGTTTGGCGTGGTCAACTGGTTACAACGTATATCATATACATGTATGTAGTTACAATACAAATAGTAGCAGTGCGCGCACATTTATACACGTATATTTGTAAAATAAATATGAATTCATTATAACGTTGAAAACAAATAAATTGGTTGTCTCTATTTCATATATGTATGTATGTAAAGCAAGTGGCTTCATATTGTTCAAGATCAAAAAAATAAAAACACACGGGTTAATATAAACAAATACATGAATTGTTTACTATTTTATTGTCAAATAAGCGTAAGTCAGATGCTTAGTTCACTTTGTTGAATACACTTTGACATGCACTATATACAAATGCTTTTAAATTAATTTTTTAATATTTTACAATACGATTTTAAGACTTCACTTTATATAAATCACGATTTTGGACAACCCTATTCACTTCTTGTTCACTTATTCGCACTAACTTTACATACATATTTATTTACTTACGATAATATTATGTACATATTTATATACAAACAATAATATTATGAACACAATTATATTATTTTTATACATAAAACTCACCTGGACATTTCCCCTTCTGATGGGAAGGGATACAGCGGCACCCCCAAACTGCAACACACTTTCTGCAAGGCATTCTATACAAAATCAAACAACAAATATTAATAAATTTAATTAATTAATGTTACTATACTTACATACGCTGAATATCTCTTTGAATTATGATTTATTTTTTTCCAAGAACAAACTTAAAACACCTATTCAAATTTTCTTGAGCTTCTTAAGCTTAAAAAAATGTCCGTTGAAATGATTTGACACATTACACGGTTGCAAGAAATACATTGTTTTTACACAAATATTACATAAATATTTTTTTTAAAATTGGAGACATTTAATAATATATTGATACAATAATTAATATTTTGGACAAAACTGATTAAATTTAATATTTAGGAATTTAAATAATCGAAAAATATTTGAATATTTTATAAAAATATTGTTAAAGTTATAAATTTTAAAAGCTAACACGGCAACACACTATAGCAGATTTGAAGCATTTGAACGTTTTAGTAGTAGAATATTTGGGGGCAGTCCGTACCAAGTGACTAATTAGTAGCAGAATATTTGGGGGCAACCCGAACCAAGTGCCTAATTTGTAGTAGAATATTTAGGGGCAACTCGTACCAAAAAAAAAAAAACGTTAACAAATTAAAAGAATTAAAAATACACAAAAATTTAAACCTGAAACCTGAACTCTTTCTTGAAATAAGAGAAGATTGCTTACACATTTTCTGCTGACAAAGCAAATTATTCGGGCATGCATGCAGATGTGTGTATGTATGTAAGTATAAACAAATGTATAAGTGCCAGCTTATCTCTATAAAATATCAGAAGCTGTTATTTCCGGTCAATGTTCCTCAGATTTAGCGTCGATGCATCCAGGTAACATGTGCAAATCTCGCTGGCTCATTTGTGCAAATAGAATTCTGAGATTATACATTTCTACTGACAAACCAACAAAGGAAATAAAGATTTTGGTCACGTATATACATACTTACAGTTTACTCACCTTTGTGGTTCTCAATAAGATTCAATAGTTAAATCAAAGATGGCTCGCGCCATCTCTATGCTGCAATTCAAAGGTCGAGATACTTACTCGCTAAACTGTGCAGGGTTGACGATTCATCCATTCAACAGAATGCTTTCTTTGCTCTTCCAGAAAACATTCTCCTTAGTATGATGACTGACGAACGGATAAAAGTCAGAAAGTTGGCCCTTGACCGTCTTCTGGCAGCCAGAGAAGCAGAGTCTGACACTGTGAATGGAATGGTTAGATGTAATAAATTGCCAAAGCTGAATTTCAAAGCTAATAATTATTACGATATGATAAACTGGAAGACTATTACCTTGACTGTTCCACCAGTTCTTTGTTCAGTTTCTAACGAAGAACTCATAAAAGGACTGTCGGGAGACACTGAAGAGGTATGAAAATTTAGTGAATTCCCCTCTCACACCGTGGCAGTCGAGAGAACCGTCAAACTGGTGACAGAGGCATCTTCTAAAGTTATTGGCCCCAATCTCGTGATCGTTTTATACGCTCTGCACTGAAATCTAGGCAACAAGTGCCAAAGTTTAGTACAAAATCTGATTTTATCAATAAATTTGACACAGATTCAGACTAAAACAAGCCTGACATATGGTTGGTTGGTTGGGTTGGGCGGAACCCGAAGAGCAGCCACCTCCACGCGGTGGGTTCTGGGTGACCAATACAGGTTAGCTGAGAGCTGCAACAATTTTCACCTTGCGCTGTGGCGCGCCGTCTTTTCGCTCGTATCTCGGGAACGGTTTACGTGACGAGTATATGTGTCGCCAATTTTAAGCTTCTGCGATCAGAAATACCCAGGATATGTACATACATACATACATAAGTATATTAAAAATTCAAAAAAAAAACGTGTCATCAAGTGCTTGATTTCGTTAAACAAAATAACGCATCATCACTCATTTATGTATGTAAATATAACAGAGTATTTGCTTTTTTTTATCAGGAAGTTAGCCTTGATTTGTTGTTTATGTTTATTTTTATAGGTTATGTTCAATGTGCTTTGGCGAAGTTAGGTAAAATGGCTGATCAAAGACCGCACGTGGTTGTCCTTTGTGAGGTCATAGAAAAACATAGCTCCTGTGTTCGAACTCTAAATTAGCAAAACGCTTAGTAGCCAATACAAATCTGCACATGCGTTTATTTTTCTTTTTCTTCAGCTCGGTGGGATGTCAGAAGATATGCACTCTCAACGTTTAAGTTTTGACGTCCCAAACGCGAACAGTTAAGAAGGAAGTGTTGAAATGTTTCCACCTCATCTCCTTCCATACAACTTCTGCAAATGGCGTTTGGTAGGACAATGGCCCGTTAAAAGCCCAAAACTAGGTAGAGGCTAGCCTTACTGAGGGCACAAAGGTCGCTAGATCTCTCGCGATCGGTCTTGAGCCAAAAGGCTTTTGCGGCCTATACCAATGGAGGCCCAGTGCTAATCAAACTTCCGCGATGCCCAGTTATTCAGTAGTAGAACACAAGAGGATACGGGAGTACTGATCCGCTCCCCTTCTACTGATAGCGGTTCTAGGATGCCTTTTCCTGCTAGCTCATTAGCCTTACAGTTTCCTGCGAGGTGAGGCACTCTTTGAACGCACTGTTAATGCCCCTCTCCTTCAATGGGTTCTTTCCATCCACAACTCTAGGTGGAGAAGCAGCAGCCAGAGTTCGGTTTAGCGACTCCATGATCTAAGTGATACGGTACGAAGTCAAGGTGAGAGAGGATTTCCGAGAGTATAAACCCTTCTTCTTTTTGGAATTCAGCAGCCTAATCTTTTGCACCCGCAAACTGTAACGATATCCAAGAAGAAATTACAACATCTGCAATACCTGAAAGCTTTGATTCAATTATTTTTTTAATAAAAGATAATTAAACATTGTCTCAATTTTTTGGCTTGTAATAATAAATTTATTTTTTACGTACATATGTACACATTAATAACACTAGCCGACAATGGATTTTGCTCTGAAATAAAAATTATATATTTTGGTTCCTGTTAGTATGTATATCATTAGAAAAATAATAAAAAAAAGCCTTAGGTCCAATTACGATAATATTAATACAATTGAAGTTATACTTCTTATACGAGTTCGGAAAAGGTTGCGATAAATTCAGGTTACGCAACCTTGCTCAATATGAATCTACGCAACCTTGTTCGAGTAGCAAGCGAAGCGGTGACAATCGGCGATCGTTTGTTCGTTTCTTTCGGCACAGCTCGGCTTTTCTAACAACAACACAATGTTGCCATGCTTATGCTGTTGTTGTTTTCGTAGAACAATGTTTCAATTTTTGGTTTGTGACATATTCACATGTGTGCGCAAATGTATGTTGTATGCTTGTGCATTATTGAATTTATACTCCTTTTTCTTTCGTTTGTCTTTCATTTCTACGAATTCTCAACTATTTTATGTGACTTTTGGTTGAAATACTCTGCGTTGGTCCATTTTTTGGAAATCGACCTACGATGACGAAGTATTTTTTTCGATAACTCGTGCGCATCTCAGTTGTTTACCATTGTTTTTGCATTAAATCGTTTAATATAATGTCCAGAAAGTGTAAAAATTCGCTTGATTTATTTTGTTTTGTGTGTGGAGGCTTTAATCCACGCTCAAGTTCGAAGAAGTTTTCGCCGCGACTGTTGGTAGCGTATCGTTCGTACTTTGGATTCGGCGCTGAAGAAAGTCTAAGTAAACCTTGGAGTCCAAGTTTTTTGTGTTCAAGATGTTCACGGTACTTCGCAGGGTGACCAGCTACAGTATAGAGCATAAGTCTTGATACCCTTTCATTTCTCAGTTTATTATTGAGATATTTCAAACAAGTTTAAATAGTTTAGGCAACTTTGACAATAATTTAAAAATCCACATTGTACTCATTCATAATCGAAAGGAAGCAGCAAAATTTGGCTGCTGCATCAATAACGGTAGTCAAAAATGTAACTGTAAGTAATACTGATACAGCAAAAGTGTTGATACGGTCGAGCCCCGATGTAGCTAGCTCGCAGAATAACGGTATATTTGACTTGTGATGTTTGGGAAAAACATATTGTTTGCAGACCATATTCAGTATAATGTCATACGCTTATTTATTCGCATCGAAGTAAAATATTTTTCGTGTACAATCATGTTTCGAAAAGAGTTGACATTAGAAGAGAGACAAATTGTGGTACGTATGCATAAAGATGGTAAATCATATGCCGAAATCGGAAAATACATCGGTAGAAGTAAGGCAACGGTCCAAAAGGTAATACAACGTTTCAAAAAGGAGAAAAGGGTCGAAAATAAGCACAGATCAGGACGCCCTAGGAAGCTTAATGAGAGAGATGAACGATTTATCAAGAGAACAATAGAGAAAAATCCATTCGAAAGTGCTCCGAATATAGCAACTGTATTGGAAACATCTTTAAATACCATTGTTTCATCGGATACAGTGCGCAGATCAACAAATAGAAATGGATTTAAGTCATGCATTGCTAGAAAAAAGCCCTTTGTCAGTGAAGTCAATAGAAATAAACGGCTGGATTTTGCAAAAACGTATAAACTCAAAGAATTTGACTTCTGGGATAATATTATTTTTTCCGACGAATCAAAATATAATATTTTTGGATATGATGGGCGACTTAAAGTGTGGAGGAAACCAAACGAAGAGTTAAACCCAAAAAATACAATTAAGACGGTCAAGCATGGAGGTGGAGGTGTCATGGTATGGGGCTGCATGTCCAAATCGGGTGTTGGCAACCTTGTTTTTATCGATGAAATTATGACAAAAGAAGTATATTTGAAAGTTCTTCAAGAAAATTTATTACAAAGTGCGGAAAAAATGGGACTGTCTGGCGGATTTTATTTCCAGCAGGACAATGATCCCAAACATACTGCACACATAGTGAAAATGTGGTTAATACACAAGGTACCCCATTTGTTATTAACACCTCCACAAAGTCCAGATCTCAATCCCATCGAGCATTTATGGGATCATTTACAAAAACGCTTAAGGAAACACCATATTACTTCAAAAAATCAACTTAAAAGCTTGATCCAAGTTGAATGGCAAAATATCAGTTCAGATTACACAAAAAAAATTGATTCACTCCATGCCTGACCGATTAAAAGAAGTTATTCGATTACGAGGTTACCCCACTAGGTACTAAAGGTATTTTTGGTCAACTTAGTTAAGCTTTTTTATACATTTCCTTCTTTTTTTCAGGAGTATCAACACTTTTGCTGTGTGAATTTTAGAATATCCTTGGTTTTTTGATTTTTTTTTAAATAATGAAATACTTTTTAATCTAATTTTTTATATTTTTCACATGAGAAAAAATGCATTTATTTAATTTTAATTAGTAAATGGAAATATTCAAGGAATTTTGTGATATATTTTATAAAATGTCTTCGAAGGGGTAGGGTATCAAGACTTTTGCTTTACACTGTATATGGCGAGAACAACAAAATCATGTAAATGATTGTTCTTTTGGTCTAACGAACATTACTGGAATGAAGTCGACGTCTAAAAATATTATAAAATACCCAGATGTGTCGTCTATGTCAAAATCAGCTACCCTACAAACTCCAAGGACCTCAACTTCTAACGAACCGTCAACTTCTGGTTTTAGTTGTGGCTTAGAAAGTAGTGTTGATGTTTATGCTTCCGACCACACCGATTTTGGCGACGATGACTACGAGCCACCACCAACAAGGTCAACAACAGAGCCACATCTGATAACTCAAAGCGAACTTAATGATCTGATTCGTGACCTTGATTTACCAAAAGAGAAATCAAAACTTTTAGCTTCTAGACTAAAACAATGGAATTTATTGCATCCAGAGACAAGAATCTGTACTTATCGGAAACGACATAGTAGTGTTGTGGATTTCTTTGAAAAGGAGAACGATCTAGTCTATTGCAAAGATGTATATGGGCTTATGAAAAAAATGTTTTGTACCTATTCACCTGATCAGTGGAGACTATTTATTGATTCATCGAAAATAAGTTTGAAGGCGCTTTTGTTACATAATGGTAACGAACTTCCATCTGTACCTCTAGCGCATGGAGTACATATCAAAGAAACCTATGAAAATATCAAAAATCTACTACAAAAAATACAGTATGCTAAACATTCTTGGAAAATTTTTTCTGATTTAAAAGTAGTTGGCATGTTACTAGGTATGCAAGCTGGTTACACAAAATTTTGCTGTTTTATGTGCGAATGGGATAGCAGAGCTCGAAGCAAACACTGTATCCAAAAAGAGTGGCCAAAAAGAACAGACTATGTACCTAATCAGAAAAGTGTGTCCAATCTTCGTCTTGTTGAACCCGAGAATATTGTATTGTCACCCCTTCATATAAAATCAGGCTTAATGAAAAATTTTGTAAAAGCAATGGATAAAACGGGAGAAGGTTTTCAATACCTTAAAAGTATATTTCCGAGACTTAGTGATGCGAAATTAAAAGAAGGGATTTTTGTGGGGCCAGACATACGACGAGTTATGAAGGATCAAAACTTTGTCTCTAAACTAAATACGCTAGAAAAAAAAGCATGGCTTTCATTTGTTGAGGTTGTAAAAAATTTTTTGGGTAACACCAAGTCACCCGATTATGAAAAACTCATATCAAGCCTATTGACGGATTTTCAGGCTTTAGGGTGTAACATGTCCCTGAAAATACATTTCCTACATTCGCACTTGGATTTCTTTCCTCTCAATTTAGGTGCAGTCAGTGATGAACATGGGGAGAGATTTCACCAAGACATATTGAGTATGGAGAAAAGGTATCAAGGCAAATGGTCTCCTAGCATGCTGGCAGACTATTGCTGGATATGTTTACGTGATAATCCTGACTACCAATACAGCAGAAGTTCAAAAAAGTACAAGAAAATATAAATTGAGGGATAAAAATTTGTAATATTCAATATATTTTTTGCAAAAACTTTACTTTTATTTTTCTTTCAAATTATATATGTATGTACCTTATCAAAGCAACATAAAAAAACAAGTTTGGTTTCAGAGCAGAAAAAAAATGTCAAAATTTTCGGCTAGTGTAATAAAATAACATAAATTATGAAAAACATGCAACTGTTTTTGTTTAAAATTAAAAAAATATTAATATTCAAATATTTTGTTTTTATAAAAATTTAGATTGATAACACGTTAGTTTGTTTCAGAAATGAAAATTCAAAATAGCATAAGCCACCCACTAAATTTGCTTTATGTTTTCTTTATTTTTATACCCTGAACAGAGTATATTGAGTTTGTCACGAAGTTTGTTACACCCAAAAGGAAGTATTGGAGACCGTATAAAGTATATACATAGTCACATATTGACATACATACATACACCCAATAATAAATAAATAAATATTATCCACTTAAAGAAAGGTTTCGAAACCTGAACTCTTTCTTGAAATAAGATAAGCTTGCTTACACATTTTCTGCTGACAAACCAAATTCTTCTGGCATGCAGATGTGTGTATGCATGTAAGTATAAATAAATGTATAAGTGCCTGCGCGGACATCAAGCTAGAATGTAGGATGCACAGATTGAAATAAAGATTGGTTCAGTTGAAGTATAGAACTAAGCAAGGAAGCTCGTTTCTTTTACTTTAACTCCGAAGTGGAAATAAAAAGTCAAGCAAAGAAGCTTGAGTTCTTTACAACACCAATGATGAGTATGTTGAGCTGAGTGGATCTAGCCATGTCCATCTGTCTGTCTGTAAATGGGCAATTCCATCAATTGGCGACATGGTTTTGTACACGTGGTTCTCCGATTTTGACCAAACTTTAGAATATCATAATATGGACCAAAATAAGATTATCTTTAACTGCATTGTTTTTAGGCGCGCAATTCAAATTGAGATCAAACAAATAAATCACTATTTCTTTTATTTTTAAACGACCTCAAAATTGAGCTAAAAAAATATTTAAGTTTTCCAATTTATTCATTTAATTTTTGTAAAAAAAATTTCAGCTTTCTGATAAAAATGTTTTCAAAATCCAAAAAACAATTTTTTTTCCAAAAATACCGGTTTGTGTGCCCTTCTACCATTTTTTTTTTCCAAAATTGACTTTTCCATTCGATTCTTCGTCTAATTTTACATAGGAATCAGTGTTCAAAAATATGGGACTCTGCTCTCATGAACAGCAAAGCAAATTCAAAATTGACGCTATACGGCGCAGGCTATTAATTCTTAAAGCTATACTTGTCAGGGAGAATAAAACCATGTGTGTGGGTAGCGAAAAATTTATTTATTATATTTATGTATTATTTCAAAACTTACAGAACATTCTAGATGATAAATAATATTTTGGAAGGGAATATTAACTTTTCATACACATTATTTGAAAAGTTTCAATTCTTGAACACACAATGACCTTGAAAAAGGTCACTTTGTTGATCCCTCAAATTCTTGGCATATTTTACTGTACGACCAATCATTTGAAAAGACTCAAAAGTTGGGCTTTTCGAAATCTGTAAGCATAGTTGTCGATTGAAACATGTTTGGTATATAAAATGATACGAAAAACTCAAATAAGACAGAGAACAATGATTTTATTGCAAAGACTTTTGATTTTACCTGTCTGTTTCTGATTGTAAAGCCGTTCTAATATTATGAATAATTTCAGAATATTCTCGAAAAGTAATGTCCGACGTAGGAGCAACTTTAAAATCGTTTTAGAATTTATTTCTTACCATTTCTTGCATTTTTTTAAGCTTATTTGACGTTTAAGAAGTTCTTTTTAACCTGTAATTATCAATATTTGGATAAAAAAAATGTATTTTTCCGTAGAAAATAAGTGCACAGATTTTTGAGCAGGAAAATTATGGATTTGAATAGTTTCGAACATAGTATATGTATGTATGTACATACAATTATATTTTGACCGGCGAAACTCCCACAATTGTATCTATTGAGTCTTCGGTTACGAAATTTCCATGTGTTGAACCCTGACTACTAGGTTCATCCGAAGAACGTTGACTTTGAGATTGTTCTGTTGTTTGCGATTTAATTAAAGAAGGATTACATACATATATTTTACGACTTCTTTTCGAAATTTTGTGCACAGTAAAAAATTCTCATTAGCATTGCTAAATTTCCATAAATGGTCATTCGGAAACGGACGTAAATGACTGCCTGATTTAGAATCTAAAAATCGTCTTTCATTGTTATTTCTTATGTCAAGAGTCGGAATACATCTAATTAAACTATACTTACGGGAGGCTTGCTTTTTGAACGGATTAGAGCAACTTTCTTTTTGCTATGTTCATTCATGTTCCTAATACAAGCGTCAAACAAATTTCACAATACTTCAAAGAATGCAGATGCAATTATGCGATCGAATTTGGCGATGATAATAGTGCTTATATCTATTCACATAACGGTAAGACCGGCAAAGTGTTGAATATTAAACAGCAAACAATAACAAATCTTCAACACTTGCACAATGCACGAGTAAAAGTGACAGCGAGTATATGTACATATATGTATGTACAAGACTCTCTATTTTGCTCTGAACGCCATCTGTACGTATCTCATTCCACTAAACAGCTTTTAGCGGTAAAATTTAAGAGCACCGTTCATTGAAATAACAATTCGTTCCAAGTACAAAGTATGAAGGAAGACATACATATGTAATGTGATATCAATTTAAACTAACATCATATTTTAAGAATACTGATTCCTCATTAATTAAATTTTAAGAATACAATTTACATATTTACCTCCTTCACACAACCTTCTAAGCGAACAGACTGCACCGTATAACGTCATTTTTGAATTTTTTTTGCTGTTCATGGGAGCAGAGTCTCATATTTTTGAACACTAATTCTTATGTAAAATTGGACGAGGAATCGAATGAAATGTCAATTTTGAAAAAAAAAAATTGGAAGAAAAGCACAAAAAACGTTTTTTTTTTTGGAAGAAAATGTTTTTTTTTTTTTTGGATTTAAAAAGTTTTTTTGGATTCTGAAAATATTTTTATCAGAAAGCTGAGATTTTTTTACATAATATTCGATAACTTAAAATTTTTTTCACTCAATTTTTAGGTCGTTAAAAAATAAAAGAGATAGTAATATTTTTGGTTGATCTCAATTTGAATTGCGCGCCAAAAAACAATGCAGCAACTTTGACCACTAAAAAGTTAACAGACATTCTTATTGTAGTCTATGTTATAATATTCTAAAGTTTGGTCTCTCTCCGATATCGGACCACCATAACATAAAGCTGCCATAGAAACTGAACCGCGTGAAATTTGACATGGATTACTGCTTAAGGTAATAACGTAATCTCCGAAAAAATTGTTGGGATTCGATTAATAAAGATATGTACATATATGCAGCTTCCATACAAGCTGCTTACTAAAAGAAATGCACCTGTGAAGGATAAATAAGCTTCGGTGCACCCGAAGTTAAGGTTTTTTCTTGTTTATCTAAAATATACTATGTACTTATAGTTTCATATTGATTCAGATTTGAAAATTTTGTTTAAAAAATGGTCTGCTTTTTACTTTTTATTTTTAGCTTCTCCTGCAAAGCTACGAAAAGCTACATACATATGTATGTATGTTACTTTTATTTTCATTTCAGTCGGCGATATGAACATATATATATGTATATACATACATATACATTTTATGTTGTATATGGGTGATATAGACCTACCGGGGAACCGAGCACCCAAAACTAACTTTTTATTGGTCGTGGGAAAACTGCAAAATTTATACATAAATATTTAATAATGCGCAACTGCAATTTATTCATTCATCACTGATGAATACTATTATAAATTCGCATTTTCTTAGCGCTCTAACTAAACGAAGAGTTTCGTAACATATTAGGGTTATTCAGACCGAACTTGTTAATCTGGAAGTTCGTTGGTTGAAACTTCGTTAAAACACTTAACTGTGAACATACTTTTTGCTGTTCAACAGTAGTGGGTGAACATTTTTTTTTAA
>CM050322.1:71646530-71693254 GCA_027475135.1 Bactrocera correcta | reverse complement strand
AAGGGAAATAAGAACATTATAAACTTATAAACAACCGGTCTTGTCATTACAACCGGTCTTGTCATTTACACAATTTTAAGAGCGGAAGTTTACTTCATATCGGAATTGTACAGTTGTGTGAACAAAAAGAGGTAAACATAATTTGCAGGGTTTAGAATTTCGCATTAATATTTGTTTTTATTTACCTTTGCATGGTGGGGAATTCTAATCACTGTTCGAAAAAAATATATAAGTTATACTTGTATCTAAAAACAATTTTATTTAATAAGAAAACAGGACATTTTAAAACTTCCCAACACCTATAGTTGTTCCTATTTTGTTCACACCAATGTACGTGTGATAGATCAGTTAATGGTGGTGATGCCAGTTGAAAAAATTCATTTTAGTTACGATAGGGAAAACTCATATCAAGTTGTGGGCTTTTATACGTACATACGCATATCTGCATAAATGAAAAAGAAAAGATACTTGTTACCATTATATATATAGTGTTTAAACATATTGTAGTTCCATTTAATGAAAATGCTTATATAAATATATGATTTGTGATATTTTCAGTTTGGTTGTTTTATCAATATATTCAAAGAATTGAGGTTTTTTTCTATAATTGTTTTGTTAAATTTTAAAAATCTAAGTTGCCTCTGGAAATATATTAAAATAATAATATGCGCTATAGAAGGAAACACATATTTTCAAAAATATAAGAAATCATCAAATAAAAATATATTTGCGCGGTATGGCATTACTAATTGAGAGTGCCTAAGCACACAAATAGAATACAAACGCTAATGGCAAAAACATCTTCTCACTTCGCTACGAGCGGCAAGCGTTTTGTTCTCGTTTTCATTCGAACAATGTTGCCATTACTCCATACGCATATGTAATTTTGTAAACCTCTAAGTTTTCAACTATAATTTTTCATAATATCAAATATCAAAACTGAAATCAAACTATTAAAATTATTTTATATATTTGTAAATAATAGCATTCGATTCTGAATTTGAGTTATTTTAAGAAAATTTCAAATATTTTGAAGACAATTTTTATAATTACTACAGTATATCGAGCCTGGTAACCCTGCGGAAAACCACAAGTTGTGGAAATTCTACGATTGGCGGGTGGTAGAAGGGTTGTTAGGTAGTTATTTACATTGCGCTCTCATAAGATTCATTTAGTCATATGTATGTATTTGAAGAAACAGTGGTTCATAAATCGAGCCTGGCAACCCTGCGGAAAGCCACAAGTCGTTGGAAATTATACGATTGGCGGGTGGTAGAAGGGTTGTTAGGTAATTATTTACATTGCGCTCTCATAAGATTCATTTGGTCATATGTATGTATTTGAAGAAACAGTGGTTCATAAATTGAAGTTATTATTGAAATTACTTTTTATAAGGAAATTTAAAGAAATAACCTGGTTTGAAACGTTTTGTTTCGAAAATTATATCTAAAATAAGAAATAGGTTATCTGATTTAAATTTTTGGTACAATAATGCGCGTAGCTACAGCTAATGAGATTAGACCAAAAACATAGAATTTATTACGGCAAATAAACCAAATTAAATGCTGTTATAAAGACATATTAAAAAATTAGTACTAAAATAAAATATTTATTATACTTTTTGTTATTTGTCTTACATTTTATAAATTTATAATAGTTACAAAGAAATTTAAAATTGTTAGGCAAGTTTACAGTTATTACCCACAGTGCAACTTCCCATATATGCGTGCGCTCTCAGTTGTAAACATGGTGTGGGAAAATGCGTTGCTTTCATTTGTAAATATGGAGTGGTAAAATACGTTGCTCTCACTTCCCTCTTCATGTTTGCCCGCGATGATCCCCTCACCTAGCCCCCAAAATGTGCACTCGTGCCCGCACGGGCAAAATGCCACTGAGGGCTAACATGCCCATCCCTGTGTCAAACGATCGTAGGCGGATTGAGCTGGCGGAACAGATTGACGATTCGACATTCTGTACAATGAATGAGGAAGCCTCCACCAGAGTTATGGGCGCCTGTAATAGCTCGCCCAATATTACCATTGCTAATGGTGGTCTGATAAATAGTATAACCTAATTATCTCGATCGAGAAACCTCCTGATTTTGTTTCTGTGGACAACCGTACCTTCTACCCATTTATACGGACGTATCCGTTGGCGAACGTCGATTCCGCAAGGTGATCGCAGCAGCTGTCGCTCGCTTCATCCCGGCTGGAAGAATTTCGGAATTCCATCCACATTTCTCAGCCGAAGGAGCCGTTTAAGCTAATGAGCGCGACACCTTACGCCATGCCGATCCTAGAAATCCTCGATTGAGGGATCGCAATTTGAAGACTCGGCGATTGGTTAACCAACATAAGCAGACGAATTCACCGGTGTGAATAAGCTTTGGTCTACTGTCAAGCCTTTGTTTAACCCGAAGAGGCATGATAACAGAATTGAAGTTAAATTCAATGGCCATGCCTCTTCGAACCCGAAGAAGTGCGCGAGCTGCTTTAGCTGGTAATTTACGCTGCACCCTGCGATAGACCAAACTAAGTGATTTGTTACCCGACAGCTGCGCAAAATGCTAAAAGACTGAGCGCCACTTACTTTCAATGATGAGGAGGTTCAGGGTGTCATCGAAATCGAAACTAAACACTAAGTTAAGATTTAAATATGCGATTTGGTACAGAGGATCCCAGAAGCAAGAGGCACCTGTGGGCAAAAAGGTTTGAAAAATGGGCGTGGCCCCGCTCTCAAATAAATTTAATGTATATATCTCCTAAGCCACTTAAGCTACAATAACCAAATTTGCGGAGCACAAATCTTATGAGAACTTTTTCATACAGAATGAAAGTGGATGAAATCGGACAATAAATCAATAACTAACTATACCACAATGTGAAAAAGGACGAAATCGGAAAACAACCACGCCTACTTTCGATATAACATAATTTTAAATTTCTCTTGATTCGTTCAGTTTCCAAATAACGGGATTAAACTTTGCGTGAATAATCCCTTAGTGTATGCCACTTTATGACCAAAAATTTTTCAAATCCAACAAAACTGTTCAAGCCCCTAGGTATCGAATATTTGGAACCCAGTACCTATAGGGGCTTTCTATCGGACATATGGTCAATGTGTGAGATATATGATTAAGATTCTCTCATAGTGGTATGTCTGTATGTCAAAAATTGATTGAATCGGACCAAAACGTCCAATAGCCCTCATATACCTAATATTTAGATTTTTGAATTTCCAGGTGACTTTGAACTGCATATATCGGCCAATACGAGAGTTATCTTACGAGAAATGAGAGAGGGTGTTTCACTGATAGCATTGTGCAAAAACTGACCTAGTCCCTATATAACTAATATCAATTTTCGAAATCCGGCTGACTTTACTCTAGATGATTGCATCTATAGTATGTGACTGGTTAATAATATGTGGTATAGGCAAAAATAAATAATTCATATAGCAATTTTCGTTTGTGCAATAAACCTTATAGTATGTGTCTGTCAGTATAGGAGTTATATATAAAATTGCTTGATTTTCGATCCTCTGGTTGAGGTTTTACACCTGAAAGTATTTCCCTGGCTTTGATTCTTGCAAGTTGCAAGAGTATAAAATGCTCGGTTTGACCCGAACTTAGGCCTTCCTTACTTGTTTTTCAATATTTTCTTTTTTCTTCCAATTTATACAGTGCCAAGTTTTTTAATTTATAAATTTTTCTATTATACCTAGCGATTTCATTGCATACTGAGTTAATGTTTTGTAATATACCGACAAGGCTTTCTTGCTTTTCCGCTTGTTTCTCCAAAGCCTTCATACCGAAATTTTCGCACTCTACTCTGTTTATAGGTAAAGCTGACGTTCAAAATTTTTTCCGCCTGTTCAGGTTGCACTTCGTCACCTTTCACATGTGTGCTGCTTTCTTCTAAATTTCTTGGTGCAGCTTCAGTGATTCCAAATGCGACTCCGCTTGGATTCACTGCCTGCTGTAAGCCTAGCAACTCGTCAGCGGCCTGCTCTAAAAGCGCTGAGCTGCGTTGGATGTAAGATTCTCCACCTGTGGCTACAATCTCTTTTCTATTTTTTCGCTTTAATTTTAGTTTGTTGTCCAACTAATCCTAAGTAAATAATACAAAAATTAATACAGATACATATATACATATTTATATCCAAAAAAAATTGTTTGTTCTTACCTTTTTCCATTCCCTGTTGTTCGTATTAGAGGGCCGATATTATTTAATTCAATACCTTCGCACAACTCCGTTCTGTTTTTTTTTTGTGAAGCCAAACGGGGCAATTTCTCTGGCTAGGTCAAGATATTTCTCCATCAGCATGACCATCACCTCAAATTGCTTTTGCTGGTTCTTTTTATTCTGAAAATAAGAAATTTTTTAATACATTAAGTACAATAAATAAATTTTTACAATTATACTATCGGTTTTTCTGTTTTCAATTTCTCTCGCGAATCAAATAAAGGTTCACTAAATTTTGAGAGTTGAAGCTAAGCGAATTTCATAAATTCAAGTGGCAGTACCAAATATTCCCCGCGAATTTGCTAGATTTGACAGACCGATTTTGACTAAATTTAGCATTTAGCATTCTTATTATGAAATAGGCGAATTCGGACTACAACCACGCCTACTTCCCATATATCACAATTTTGAATTTCATTTTATTCTTTACCCGGGTCGGCTCCGAACGTATAGCCTCATAAAGATCTGCGTAAACCCTCGTTACTGAGACAACTTGGGAGCTATTAAAGGCGACTACCTTTCTGGAGGACGGATACGGCTCTGATTGGGAACCTTATTGGCATGGACGTTAATAAGAGGTAAGTGAAAGGTTGTTGGAACCGACACACAGATTTGTTCCGAAAACCGTCGCTGGCGAAACGCAGAAATACCAATACCTCAGTAGGAATTTCTACATCTGCGGGTTGTAGTAGGGGGAAAGCTCGTGGAAACGCGCCGGCAATCGACATGGGTAGAGCTGCTTACGTGCAGAAATCGCCAGCACTAACAAAGAAACTTCAGCTAGACTCAATAAGGGCTCTACAGAGGGCAGTCAAAATCGTATAAATCTATGGCGGTCAGGTATCTTAGCAGCATGCTAATAAACTCGAGTAGACCGAGAGGGTGCTGAGAGTAGGCGAAGACGTTAGGATAAGACCGGGCGTAACGAAACCAAACCAGAGGTCAAGTGACAAAGGTCGCATGAGTGAGAAGTCCTCATTGGAAAAAGAACGGGGGCTGCGCAAACCTTTGACGAAATCGCTAAAAACGCTGGCTCAATAGAGCTAGGCGTGTTCGACCGCAGCAGGGGGGATGGTGCCACCCCACACGAAAAATGGAAGAGAGCAGCGGCGGCTATCTCATCAGTCAGTATCCTCTCGGGTATCAGAGCGTTTATTCAACTAATGGCTGAACGTTGTATAAAACAGGACTTACAATATACTAGTTCAAGTTAAGAAAGGCAAAGAAGACCTCATGAAAAAGCTTCTGCGAAAAAGTGGAGGGCTTCCATCAGCTCTGTAGATTTCGTATTTTCGCAAAGAACCACGGTTCCCGGGTTATCCTAATTACGAGAATGGGAAGGGGGCACTTGACCTGGGCGATCAATTTAGTCAAACCTTTCAAGTCCTCGGGACTGGATGGCATCAGCGGCAACAGGCTGTTAAGGTGTCATGCAACTGGTTGGCACCCATCTATACGAGCTGCATAAGACTGGACCCGGGGCCTGGTGATGCTAGTTACCAACTTTCGTCTCCATTGTATAATCTTTGAAAGGCTGAGGATGAAACATCCTGGTGATCTTCGGCTAACCAGGAGTCATAGCCGAAAGTCACATTAGACGTGAGTGCTTTTTCGATTTGTAAAAGTCTTTAGCCGATCAATTATGTATGTTTCAGTTAATAGTGGAATAATTTTAATTTATGATACTGAAAATGACTCGAATCGTTAGCAATGGTTAATCACACAATAAGCGATGAACCAGTTTTCTTTAGGCTATAGGTAACTAAATACAACAATAACTAAAACACCAACACAAAGGAACTTGTTAATCAAAGAGTACTATATAGTTTTCCAAAATTGGTTGATAAATTAGAGCAATTAGGACTAGTAAAAAAGTAGATATAGTTACTCTTTTCCTTAGGCTAGAACAGCCAGTGAGCCAGCTAAGAAAAACAATAAATGGTATGGTTATTTCACAAATTATTTGTTTGCATTGGTTGCCATTTTATTCATAGCTGTATTTGTATTGACCCAAGATAAACATTTTTTTGTTTTTTGCTTGAAAATTGTGTAATTATTTTTTACAAAATAAATACATAAAAACGAAAAAAGAAAAATAATTCTTGTTATTCTTATTGTATAAAATAGCAACTTAAATTAATGAGTCTTATTTTAAACCTTCTAATAATTCTAAGAGACAAATTTACATTACAAGCCCATAAAGAATGGTTCTGAATTTTTAAACAACTTGTACGTACAAGGTTGTTCATGTCATTATTGTCAAATAAGGGTACATCCAATGACTGGTCTACTGTGTACTTTGGGCCAGAACAAAAGTAAAACTACTTGATAAGAAATTCATTAATTACTGGTAACATTTTACAGGCTAAAGTTAATTAAACTTTCACTCGTTTATATGGATGCTACATGAACGTTAACTCATCGAAATTATATTACTTAATATAACGGATCTACTAGTCAATACCTACAGAAATTTTCTTTATTCATAACAATAAACAAGTAAACAATAAACTAACGTACGGATATTTACTTTCAAAAGAATTACCACCACTTTGCATGGACTGTAATGATACCTTGTCCATGCAACATCTAATAAACTGCTACAAGGACACATCGCAAAATGTTGATTTTTATACCGCTATAGCAACACTGGATTATGAAAACATAAGAAAACATCTACCTCCTATACTATTAAAATTAAATTAGAGTTGAAATGTTTATATAAGTAAATTAATATGTATCTATACGAAAAGGGACGAAGGCCTAACCAGCCAGTTCTTTTTTTTTTCTTGTATCTCTGTAAATATATTTACAGGTCATATTAAAATAAATAAATCTACACTAATATTATAAAAAGAAAAGATTTGTACCTATTTTTGTATGTTTGTAATAAATAGGCTCAAAAAGTACTGGGCCGATTTAAAAAATTCTTCCATCAATGGAATGCTACATTTTTGCAATTTGACATTGGCTACATTTCATTTTGAAAAAAATTAGGGATCCTTGGTAAACTTTGAACAATGTAAGGTGTAGAAAAATGAGTCTTAAAATGTCTTTCGTCGAATGCCCTGCCGAAACTCTTAGCGATAGAACAAAATAATGTACAAAAATATTGAAGAACAGCATAATGTCTACAAAAAACTCCGCGGTACCATATGTCCAACTATTGTAGTTATGTCAATACAACAACTTTTTTCATTTTAAACGTTAATGAAAATGCTAACCAAATTCAAACCATGCTATTTATGTTTTTATATTAACCCTTATCCAAATAAATTATTTTATGGTCAAGACCATTTAATTTTATGGTCAAGACCATTTAACTACCTATAAAATAGTTTTTTAAATGATTTAAGTTGGACTTTCCATTCAAAAGATATTACGAATAAAAAAATTCAAACAGTAAACAAAACCGCCATAGCGCCGTGGCCGTTGTTTGCGATGCAGTGAAAAAGCGCGCCGGGGCAGAGAATTTAAAGTATAGAGAAGGTGCAAATTGAATTCTGTATGATGTTCGATTTGGCGGCTAACAGAGCCGATAGAATCAAAGTAAGGAATTCGCCGTTGTCGCTGCTATTTAGCGAAATTGAGCACGTGCAGTGGCACGTAAAACGACTGAATTCATGCCGAAATAAATAAAGAGAAATTCTTTGAAGAAAAATATACAAAGCATTCTCTGAGTCACCTATGCGTGATTATTTTATATTATATGAACTATTGTTTTCTGGAAAATGGTAATAATTTTAATTATTTTTACAAAATCGGGAAAAATAAGGGAAATATTTATTTTCATTTTTCTTTAATTTAATTTTTAAATTTTTAAATAAGCTATTAAAAAGTGAAGAAGAAAATTGATGACCTTCATGAAATATGCATATTCGCATTACTATTTCGTTATCATTTCCATATTTGTACCAATAGAATTTCTATGACAAATGCATATGTACAAATATTATTTCTTTGGCACATTTTTCTGAATGTTTACGAAAGCAAATGTGAGCCATATACATATGTACATACATGCATAACAACAGTGTCGCTCGGTTCTTTCGCATCTCCGTTGTCACGGTCAACAAATCGGACGGAGTGTTCTATTCTATTCTATCGAATTTGGGCTCTCTAGCTGGGCTCTAAGCTACCGGGGGGTCGGCAGGTCGCGGATAGCCGGACGGCCTGTAGTAGCAGGTTAGTTGCGAAATAAGTTTAAACGAATAAGCAATCCCCGACGATGAGCGACAGGAGTGGAGGATGCGGAATAAAAACTAGCAGATCCGTTGAAGCTCCTGTGACGGTGGCGAACCGACACCGCCTCTTAGAAATATGTGTCTCCCTCACCATGCATATGCGTGTTGAGTAATAAAAAACCCAGGCGCGACGGACCCATAGTGGGCGGCTCCCTGGTCAGCGTCTGTTCACCAGGTTAGGTGCGGCTGTTAAAAGAACTAAAGTTGACCGGTACACAACGTGGCGCACTGGGAGTCCCTCGAAACCTTAACAACGACTTCTCGGTTGCTATTGTGAAAAGGGTGATGTGAGCTTGCTCTGCCGAGGTGTTAGCCACGTTGTTTGCCAGTAACCAGCCCCTTCGGGCTCTGGTCAAGAAGTGTGCATTGGGCGTAGGATTAGTAGCCTGCGTTGCCCCGGGCGAGCGCTGGTCCGTCCGTGTTTTCCGGGACTGGTTAAGCGAAGGACAGGCCTCAGGGAACTGGGGTAGGTGCAAAGACGCCGAGGGTATACCCGTTCCTGTCTATTTCGGCCCGCCCCCCTGCACACGATGCGCTGGTAAAACTAAACAGAAGACAATGAATAATTTTTCGAGAAATAATACAAATAATACAACCAACGCTACGAGCAGGAGTGATAACAGTAGCAACATCTATGCCGCTCTGATGGGTAGCGGACATAAAGTTAAAAATAATGGAGTTAGCAGGGAGCTAGATATAAGCTCCTCTCAGGGAACACCAAGTACGGATATAGATCCCTTTAAACGCGCACCGAGGCTAGGTAGATCGCCCACAAACGCGCTGTGTGTTGAAAAGCCGGCGAGGGCAAGATCGTCACCACCAGCCTTTCAAGATAGCACACCACAGGCTAAGCAAACACTCTCATGTGTAGACTACATGAGAGAACTAGGAGAAGAGATCAAGAAGTTAACGGAAATGATGGGTCCACCACAGCGGACCATCAACAATAACATAAGGGACCTCCTTAGTAACATAGGAGTACTTTATGGAAAAGCCCAGAGTGAGCACACAAAATTGATAGAAAGGAGAAACTTTTTGAATATGCCCCCGACCACGGAGGTAACACCAAAAAGACCCCGTGATGAAAAGCAGGCCAAAAGACGGACTCCACCGAAGAGAAACAAACCCACTCATGCAGAGGAGTCAAGGCAACCTAAAGAGGGGAAAACAGATAAGCCTTCCGTAGGTGCTCCAAAGGATGACTGGATCGAGGTTAAACGGAAGAAGAGGACGACATATAAGCATCCGCGACGACCTGATGCCATCATAATTGCGCGAACAGGGGATATGACCTACAGCGACATTCTCAGGGCAGTTAAGAAAGAAGATGCTCTCCAGAAGCTGGGTGAAAATGTAACCCGAATTAGAAAGACGGCCAAAGGCGAAATGCTGCTAGAGTTAAAAGAGCAAAAGGAAAATACAAGCGACTTCACAAACGAGATAGGTAAAGTTCTGGGGAACCAGGCAAAAATTAAAGCACTTACACACGAAACAACGATAGAGATTCGAGACCTAGATGAAATAACCTCTGAAGACGACATCTGCAGTGCTATACGTGCACAAATAAAGGAGCTAGACAACATTGATAACGCATCTGTAAAAAGCATCAGAGCGGCATATGCGGGCACGCAAACAGCCGTGCTAAGCCTCCCTGCTCACCAGGCGAGATTCCTACTTGACGCGAGGAAAATTAAAATAGGATGGGTTGTTTGCCGGATTAGGGAGAGACCGACCCTTAAGAAGTGCTATAGGTGCTTGGAATACGGACACCAAGCGAAAAGTTGTAGCAACCCAGCTGACAGAAGCCAGTGCTGCCTTAAATGTGGAGAAAAGGGGCACTTTGCGAAGGCATGCGATAAAAAACCATCCTGCGACGCGTGTAAAAAAAATGGTCGAGAGAGCACAGACCACCAAATTGGAAGCAAAAAATGTCATATGTACATTGAAGCGTGCAAAAAAGCGAAAACATGAGAGTCTTGCAACTTAACCTCAACCACTGCGAAGCAGCGCAAGAGTTACTTACGCAAACGGTGATTGAGCAAAAAGTGGACATAGCAATACTCAGCGAGCAGTACAGAAATCTGGGTACTGAAAATTGGAGCTCCGACCAAACAAAAAAAGCTGCCGTGTGGGCCTGCGGGTGCAAGCCATTCCAAAGCAAGCCACTATCAGGTCAAGCCTACTACACACGTGCAAAAATCTGTGGCATAAACTTTTACAGCTGCTACATACCACCGAGCGTCCAACAAAACGAATACGAAAGAATTCTAGATAATCTAGTACGAGACATCGCAAATACAACAACGAACATTGTGGCAGGAGACTTCAATGCGTGGGCAATAGAATGGGGCAGCACCCACACAAATAGGAGAGGAGATGCGCTCCTAAAGGCGTTCTCAACACTTGACATCGTGCTTTTAAATACAGGCAACAAGAACACATTCGAAAAGAACGGACGCGGTTCCATAATTGACATAACCTTTGCCAGTAGCTCCTTGGTGCGGAAGATTAACTGGCAGGTAAGCGACATATACACGCACAGTGACCACCTGGCCCTCTTGATAGAAATAGACAACCCCACGCCGGCAAAAGAATTCTTTCCATCAAGGAAAGCCCAATCCAGAGGCTGGAAAGTCGACACGCTTGATGAAGACGTATTCAAGCTGATATTAGATACCAACCCGAACAACGCTGCTGCGGAAACGGAACAACAGGCGGAAGACTTAATACGACACATCAGCAAGGCATGTGACGCCGCTATGTGCAGGAAAAGGCAAGGCACGCACAGAAAATCTGTATACTGGTGGAATGACGAAATTGAAGTCCTACGAAGCGAATGTCACAAAGCAAGGCGTCTATGTCAAAGAAGGCGACAATCGACGAATTACGCAGTGCTACAGGAATGCTTTAAGAGGAAGCGAAATGACCTCAAAAAAGCTGTCAAAGGAAGAAAGGCCTCCTGCTTCAAAGAGCTGTGCAATAAACTTGACGAAAATCCATGGGGCGATGCCTACAGGATAGTGATGACAAAAGTCCGGGGCCACAAAGGCCAAGCCCCAACCTGTCCCAAACTACTAAAGACTGTAGTAGAAACCCTCTTTCCCGCGCAACCGGCAGAGGAATATCGTTTAGAAGAAAACGGAACGGTACCTACACCAATCACTGACAAAGAGGTTTTAGAGGCAGCAGAAAGGTTCGCCAATAACAAGGCATCAGGGCTGGACGGCATACCTAACAAGGCCCTAAAGATAGCTATTAAACACAAGACTGACCCGTTCACAAGGCTGTTCGCAAAGTGCCTGCGAGAGGGCTTATTTCCAAAAATTTGGAAAATACAACGTCTGGTGCTAATACAAAAACCAAACAAACCGCCTGGAGAACCAAACTCGTACCGACCACTGTGCATGCTAGACACAGTGGGGAAAATACTAGAACGTATAATAAGCGTACGACTGGAGCAACATCTCGAAAAAGAGCAACCGGGACTGGCCGATAATCAATATGGATTTCGCAGACACAGGTCAACAATTGACGCGATTAAAAAACTTACGGACGTCGCGAGTAAAGCTATAGAAGGAACCAGATGGATGTATGGCTCCAAAGAGTATTGTGCGGTAGTCACATTCGATGTTAAGAATGCCTTTAATTCAGCCTACTGGCCGCATATAATAAGAGCTCTTCAGCTAAAGAAAGCACCACCCTATCTGTTGAAGATCATCTCCAACTACCTGTCGGACAGGGTCCTCATATACGACACAGACGAAGGACCACAACGCTATAGGGTGACGGGCGGGGTCCCACAAGGCTCAGTCCTAGGCCCACTTCTGTGGAATATTTTATACGATGGAGTGCTGCGCCTCCCATTACCCAAGCAGGTGCAAATAATCGGATACGCGGATGACATCGCGGTGACTGTGGTAGCGAAGGAAATTCACGAAATAGAGCGTCTGTGTAATCATGCAGCGGAAAAAATCAAAGAATGGCTTATGATAACAAAGCTTCAACTAGCTGGCCAAAAGACGGAAGCAGTACTAATCACAAGCAGGAAGAAACTAGAGGTAGCCACTCTCAATATTAACGGATATAACATTACCACACAGCAATCCTTGAGATATCTAGGAGTAATGATAGACTCGAGGCTAAGATACAAGACGCATATAGACAAAGCCTGTGAAAAAGCATCTAGGGTGACGGCGGCGCTAACGAGGATAATGGCTAACATTGGTGGACCAAGTCAGAATAGACGAGTCCTCCTAGCCAAAGTGAGTCAGTCTATACTTATGTATGCTGCACCCATATGGGGGATAGCACTGCAGCAGAAAACATACGCAGAAAAGGCGAAATCAATAGTACGACTGAATGCAATCAGAGTTGCATGTGCCTACCGCACTGTATCACACCAGGCTGCTGGAGTCATATCAGGCCTCATGCCACCAGACATAATGGCCATGGAAATAAAGCGGGTATTCGACAAAACGAAAAGCACTGGCGATCGCTTAACGAACGAAGAGCGGAAACAGGAAAGGCAAAGGAGCCTAAACGAATGGCAGAAACGATGGGACGAAGCAACTACGGGGAGATGGACGCACAGGCTTATTAGAAGCATACAACCATGGATAGAACGGAAACACGGGGAAACTGATTTTTACCTCACCCAGTTTTTAACAGGTCATGGATGCTATACGAAACAAATTGCTCCTTCTGCAGCAACAGCAATGAAAATGCACTTCATATCTTCTTTTTCTGCCCAAAATACGAAAAGGAAAGACTAGAAATAGAGAGTGTGATAAACGATCGCGTGACCCCGGAGAATATAGTGGCTTACATGATCGAATCGAAGGTGGTCTGGAACAGAATGAGAGCGTGGGCAGCTATAGCTATGCAAGAGTTAAGAAAGAAAGAGTGGCAACGCAGCGACAACAGAAGGATGAATCGGAAATAGAGCGAAAATGTGTGAATGAAGAGCCGATTGGCTAAGCTTGGTCCCACGATGTAATGCTTAACGGCAGTTCCGTGGGCCAAATACAAGCAAAGACGACGGAGTTCAGGGTTTAGTACGTAGGCGTATTGTGTCGCAAGTCCAGCTTGGGCGTGCGGCCAATACGAATCGTGCATATCGTCCGGAAAAATGACGATATCTTTGAAGATTCCCCCTCCGAAAACAAAAAAAAAAAAAAAAAAAAAAAAAACGGTCAACAAATGGCCGAAACTTGCGTTTTGTCAAAGAGTCAAATGCTGAACACATTGAGCACGACAGACTCCAAGCGACATCTGTCAAATATTAAAATACACACGTTCTTAGGGACACAGTTATGTAGTTGTGCAGCTGCCTCAATAACTGTGTCCCTAAGAACGTATGTATTCCAATATCTGTCGCCTTCATTGGTTCATCACTTCTGTGATGATAGAAAATCCAAGCTGTGCCGAAAAAAAAGATAGTTTAAGTGATACATAGTCTAAGATTGTAAGAAACTAGAATTAAAAGTTGAATAATAGGGAACAAAACCAACTTTATTAAGAACAAGAGTGTTTCTTTTCTTATTTTGTTTTGCAGTGCGAAGCAGGCACCGGACCGGCTAGTAAATAAATAGGTTGCCAGAAATTTTAACTTATTACATTATTTTCCTGTATACTGTGGGTACACTGAATATATTGTCATAAAAATAAATAATAAAATCAAAGATTTAAAATATACAGTTGTAAAGCGACGTTGATATAAAAAATTGTTATTGTTATATCTATTAAATCACATAACGATCATGACTATTAAAGATTATAGGAAACATCATTACGAAATTTCCAATTCTGTTGAACGAATTTTTAATAATGTTTTCGTTATTAGAGAAGGGTTGGTTATTTCTTCCTCAAAAAAGAAAAATAAATTATCGAATATGAAATGCAAAAGTTATTTCGCCGATGAGTTTCTTAATCCATTCTATACCGAAATTAATGGGAGTAGCAGCAATTTGCAACTCAATGACATCAGGGGGCATAATAGGAAGCAATCTGAATGCTATACACGGAAATATTCATCAAAATTCCAGGATTATAAATTTTCTTCACGAGTTTTTCACTCAGTGGGAACTAGTGGAATAAAGACCTTGAATAAACGAAATTTGGGTAAATATCCTGTAATTTCACAGATTAACTTTACACAGAATGAAAATGTAAATATAGGTCAACACAGCATATTTGACGACATTCAAAAAATAAGAAGACATTGCTTTAAAAATGAGAACCATAAGTGCAGAAAATATATGTACGGTGATGAGAAATTATTTCAAGTATCGTTTGTTCCCATATGCAAGTCTTGTTCTTCATCTCTATTATCTAGTGAAAGAGGATATTCTAAAAATGAATGCAATCCTCTAGTTGAAAAATTTTCGACTTTACAAAACAATTCTTCTCGCACAAAAAATGTTATTAATGGAGTATTAGAGAACAATGATAATAAATTATATAACTACGTATTAAAAAGACAACATAGTGAAATATACAATCGTCCAATTAGTATAATTACTTCAGTAATAAACAGCAAAGAACAGGAAAGGTCGGATAGTTTAAGTCTGGCTTGCAAACTAAACAAAGTCCAAAAACAAATCGATATCGATGATTTAGTAATACATACTTCATATACATTGTCCTTGGAATCTGGAATGCACTCTCCGGATATAGGAAAGTTATATTATGACTCGAAATCGGTTTCTAATTTATTTTTATTCGCGAAATATGTTTCGAGCTATTCAATATTAAGAGTTTCAGAGAACAATATTACATATCCAGAAAAAATCGATCAAATATGTACACATGTTAAAGTTATTTCAAAAAAAAGGGTGCTTGACGAGAGATTAAATTTTAAGCAAATACTTTCCGCAAATGTCAATAGCACAAAAAATAGAAATATATCTGATAATAGAAGTATCTCTTTTGAAACTAAAACAACTAATTTTTTTTTTCAAGAAAACGACCTTTTTCGGTTGAAGTATAATTACTGCATTGAGTTCTCGATTTTATTAGAGAATATGGATTTAATTTTATTTACTATTGACAAACCGTACTTTCTCTTGGAATCAGTAAAAGTTAACGAAAGGGATGCTATTGATAACCCACATCACAAATACGATTCACTTTTAAATCCATGTTTGGACTTAGAAAAGGTGATATACAACTTAAAATTCAATAAGCCGAAAAATAGTATAACAAAGCCGCATACGCAAAATGTCGTGGAAACCAGAAGCGTGCAAATTTTGAATATCCAAGATCACAACAACCCAAACTTTTTATCAAATGTAACTTCTGCTATAAAATATAGAAATAATTCTCAGCATGAGCCAACCTTTGATGCTAATGTGATAAATACTAGCGAAGATAACGTAATAGTAACTAACTACTCACTTATTAGAAAGGGTAAAAATGTCAATCTTATAAGAAGTGAAAATCGCTTTTCTATCAACGACTCTGAAGTTTCTAGAACCCATATGATATCCAATCGGAAGATAAAGCTTAATGCTAATGAAGTCTTGAATTTATTAAATGATGTAAAGTGTATTCCATGCAACAATTTTACTGCTAACGCATCAGAAAATGATAGAGCCTTTCAAGGGGAAATATCCAAGGAATATATGTATGCACAAGTAGTAAGCCCGGCTAGAAAATACGACGGCGTATTATATAGTGATTGTAAACCAAATATTAGTGTAATAAAAATACTGAGTAAATGTGAAAACGATAATAAACTGGGTTACTTTCAACAGAAATATAACTCTTGGTATAGTTTATATACATGTGACTGCAAAGATTTCGTTTTATTCTCATATCATTCTGCAAATATTAATATATCCAGAATTTTGGTTGGTTCAATATATTGTGTCAATTTAAATGATTTATTACAAAGAAAAACGTCTGCAATATGTATGAATAATATAGTAGATTACCGTACCCGTACTCCTCTCATTAAAGATGTGATCACCGATCAATTTAACTTTTTAAAATTGTGGAAAACTAAATACATAACTGGGTCTGTTCCTAACTGCAGAGATATTGGAAATACTATATACAAAAGCAAAACAAAAGTAACTATTGAAGGCAAAAATATTTTATATAACATTCAAAGTTCAGAGCGGCAAATACTTTTTAAATTTAATAAAGCCAAAAATTATATATGTTATGCGATTCGTTCCAATACAGCTCTTAGTGATTGCACACCTACCAAACAATTACATAACGAAGCAATAAGTCTTAAATTAAACTCAAGCTTGAATAAGGGTGCAATGTTAAAAATTTTTTCTACTATCCACAATTTTAAGGAAAAATATACAGGTAAGCTGTTACAAATCAGAATTTAATTTAATATTGTGTTTTTAGTATTAAGTTCAAGCGGAAAATCGAGCATCATTATTTTTCATCTAGGGCAACATTACCAATTTTATAGAATTTTTGCACAAGACCTTATTATTAGTAAGATAATATCCCTAAGAGTTATTATTATTAAGTTATAATATTTTTCCCATTAATCTCATTGCCCTTATAATTTTAGCTGAAGACACAGTTTCACTGTCTTCGAGTAGTGTCATTGGAATTGATGCCTGATCAATACAAAAACAAATATGTAAAATGCACAGAAATAATTTCCTAAGCAATTACATCTACACTAATATTATAAAGGGGAAAGATTTGTACCTTTTTTTGTATGTTTGTAATAAATAGGCTCAAAAAGTACTAGGCCGATTAAAAATATTCTTTCACCAGTAGAATGCTAAATTATTCCAATTTAACATAGGCGACATTTCATTTTGAAAATTATTAAGGATCCTTAGTAAAATTTGAACAATGTAACCGAAGGTGTAGAAAAATGAGTCTTAAAATATCTTTCGTCGAATGCGCTGCCGAAACTCTTAGCGATAGAACAAAATATTGTACAACAATATTGAAGATCATAATCTCTATAAAAACTCCGCGGTAGCATGTGTCCATCTATTGTAGTTATGTCACTACAACAACTTTTTTCATTTTAAACATTAATGAAAATGCTAACCAAATTCAAACCATGTTTTTTATGTTATAAAGTTTCATGGACCTTGCGGACACAAAATTTCCACTTCGGTATGTTTGCCTGAATATAAATGCATGAAACACTATCCACGTGCTTTTCTTTCGGAAACATAAACTGCAAATGATGGATATCCACTCTATCGGCGCGGCTCACCAGACAACAATGGCAGAAGATTCAGCATTCAATTTAAAAGATTGAATATCGACAATATTCGCCACTGTTGTCTAATACACATTCGAAACTCATATCAATGTTGAGTTTTGCAGTTTGGTGAAATCGATAAAATAATAAGTACGTCGGTTATTGGTCTTGAACGATACGGTCGATACGTGAACTGCAACAAAGCGCTTTGTTGGATATTTTTTTGCAATTCATGAACGTTTTCCGACTAATGTGCGTCTCGTAGTTAACATTGCTCTATTCGGAAATGCTTTGATATTAAACATGAAATCAATAGTCGAAGAAATAGTTGCACAGAAAGCAAGACCAACCAGTAGATTGACATCCAGGTGTGTTCCCTACTAATGCCTTTGGACGAATTTACACAATCCACCCGAAAAATGACGATTGTTTCTACCTTCGGTTGCTATTGATTAAGTACACGGTTCAACTTCATTCGAGTCATTGCGTACTGTGAATGGTACGGTGTGAACAAGTTTTGGAAAAATAAGCCAGCAATTACAATTGCTGGAACATGTTAATCACTGGAATGAAAAAGAAGTTCGCACACTTTTCGCGAAGATCATTTCGACATATCAGCCTTTAAATCCGCGTCAATTATGGGATACGAACAAAAAAGACATTGCCGAAGACACAAAATGGAAATGGGTCAATTCCGGTTGATACTTACGGTGGTTCGATATCAATTCCACCCCCCGTTTATCAATTCACGAAAGATGAACTCATCACGAATGTTTATACGAACATTCGCCAAACTACATTCCTTAAGTGCACGCGCAATGTTAGCTGCCAAAAATACCAATGCTCTTGACTTAAACTGGAAGATTTAAAGTCAAATTCCGGGAGACGTGCGCTCATACAAATCGATCGATAGTCTTGACAATGAAGACAACGCCGTGAATTATCCACTAGAATTTCTAAATTCCTTGAAGAGGCTTAGTATGCCACCGCATCATTTGCGTCTCAAAGTTGGATCCGTCGTTATTCTGTTTTGCAATCTTCATGCGCCGAAACTGTGTAATAGAACCCGACTGATTGTTATACAGTTATCGAATACAAGTGGACAGCCATTTCAGTGCAAACCTATTTAGTTTCCAGGCTAAATTGCATTTGAAATGACAATCTACAGGACACAAGGATAGTCGCATAGTGTGTGGCATAAATTTGGAAATGCTAAATGTGTTTTTCAATCGGCCAGATATTCGTGGCGCGCTCAGGAGCTGGAAAACAATCTTTTCTGTACACCGGAACAGGAACCAACCAATGTTGTTTATCAAGCTGCGCTACATTAAAAAAAAATGAAATGATAAATTTAACTTTATTTTCATTTCAAAACACATAATTTCACGCGCAACGGCTGCGGGCTCATCTAGTATACTATATATTGAAAACAATATCGCCAAAATTTTAACAAAATCATATATTTCCTAAAACTGCAAAAAACAAAAAAACGCGAAAATCTATACATATGTACACTTTTAGCGCCAAACGTCAATTTTGAAAGCTTTAAAATTCAGCGCAAATTAGAAGTTCAAATTTTAAATTAATTCGAATTTGAAGAATGGTCGGAGTTTTATATGACTACAGTGGGTGTTCTTATGGCATTTGTCGGGCGGTGCGGCTTTCCTTCAAAAATAATTTGCAATAATCTGCCAAAATATTATTTGAAATTCCAAGAGCCACTAGAAAACTGTTTGTCCTTACATTTTTGATTCCACAGGATTTTTTCAAAGGAGTACCCATTCTTTTTGCTAGTCGCTTAGAAATTCGAAATTGCAAATAAGAGCTAAAAACAATAATATACGTAAAAAAAACATATATATTGTAACAAGTCACCAAACCAACAAATTCAAATAAAATAGTAATTAATAATACTTCTTCCAAATAAATCGTTCCAATAAACATTCCACTAGGAACTCGCGAAAATATAAAGGTGCTACAATAAGCCTCAGTGTATGTACAGTGAACAGACGTGTATTTATTCTGTGATCAAGCATAGCAAAAGAAAAAAAAATGTCTTCATCTAAATTAAGAAAACTCTCGGACACTGATAACCCAAGTGTGAAACATGGGAAAAGGCGAAATCATTGGACGCCTTTTCAAGCTCTTGAAGATGAAGACATTGATGCGGAGCATATTGAAAGTGCCCAAAATAATACACCGCCAAACGCTGTTCTTCCGCCTATCAAGGTGTTAGTGCAAGATATTGACTACATAAAAAAACTTTTAATTAGCAAAGGCATATCAGATTTTTTCTTGAAGAAAATATCAATAGGCATAAAAATTCTTAGTGAGTCAAATGAATCATTCGTCAAAATCAAAGAAGTGTTAAAAGAAAACTCATGTCAATTCTTTACACATGACCTTAAAAATGAAGTCATTTACTGCTGTTCTTCATGGCCTAGAAAATAAAACGCCAGGCGAAGTGAAAAACGAACTAATCTCCATTGGATCAAAGTGCGAAAAGGTCAAAATGGTTACTAAATCATTTGAACACTATAAAGACACTATTTATATAATACATTTTGAGCGCAGTTCGGTAAAATTGCAAGATTTGAAAGCTCAAGTAAAATCACTATTTCGCGTTATTGTAAGATGGGACTACCAACGCAAGATAAAAAACAAAATAATTCAGTGTCGCAACTGCCAAATGTACGGGCACGGCGAACGTGGATGCTTTGTGAAACCAAATTGCGCGAACTGCGCTGGAAAACACAAAACTTCGGACTGCACCTCTACGGAGGAGTGCGATGCGCAAACTGAAATAGCAATAACAAATCAAATGACGCCACGTGTCCAAATCGAGCTATGTATTTACGCATCTAAGAGAAGTATAATAATTCTCCAGCACCTCATTCTCGGCCTTAACTAAAAGCGCGAATACAAGCAAAGCCAGACTTTTCTCTTTCACAATTTCCACCTCTCTCTGGGGAGCGTTCAATCATCGCTGCTGGAACAACAACAACACCGCAGAATTAGCGCTCACCTTGTAGTGCAACATCAGATAATATAAATAACAATAGCCTCTTTACTGAAAAAGAGATCACTGAGCTAACTTTTGAGCTTATACTAAAATTAAGAGAATGTAAAACTAAATACGAGCAATTTAATACAATTGCACAATTAGCAATTAGGTTTCTGTATTCTACTCCTAAGTAATGAATACATCTAAGTTGAGAGTAATATTTTGGAACTGCCGTAGTATCCACAATAAATTTATGGAACTATTTAATTATTTAGTTAAAAACGATATTGAAATTTGTATGCTCTCTGAAACGTGGCTAAAGCACTCAGACAAACTTTATCACCCTAGTTATGTTTGTGTACGTAAGGACAGAGAAATGAGGGAAGGTGGCGGTGTTGCCATATTTGTTAAGAAATATATTATCTTTACTGTAGTACCTAATATAAATACTGAAGTAGTGGAAAGTATCGGAATTGAAATTATTTCATCAGAAAACAAAAAAGTTAAACTTTTCAGCTCTTACTTTCCCGGGGGTACTAATACCCAGAAACTTAAAGATAAATATAAAAAGTATTTGAGAAAACTCTTCGGAATCAACGGATATTTCATCCATTGTTGGGATTTTAACAGCAAGCACCGGGATTGGGGATGCTCGAGAGCAAACGCATGGGGGAATATTCTACACGAATTCACAACATTCTTTCCAATAGCAGTATCATATTCAAACTACCCTACGTATATACCATCGTCCAGCAGGTGTGCACCATCGAATATAGATTTGGTACTATCAAACATTTCCAGCCATTTAACACAACCAACAGCTCTAAATGAATCCTTTTCAGATCATTTGCCTGTTAAGTTTGTTCTTAATTTAAGTTTCACGCAGCTTGAAAATCTTGAAATTGACTACAATAAAATGAATTGGAAAGTTTATCGTCGCTCCATCAGAAATGCTCTGCTTAGTCTACCTACAAATCTCTAACAAGTTAATTGCTCTGAGGAAGTTGATAAAAATATAGAAACCTTTTATGACAGCATAAATATCGCAATTCAAAGTTCTGTACCTTTTAAGAAAGCCAAGAAAACTTTTTTAAAACTACCTGGTTTTATATTAAACCTAATAAAAATTAGAAATTATCACTGTAGGCAATGATGTAGATATAGACAACGTTATAATCATGAATTAGCGGGTTTACACTCCTCAAAAATCCGTAATGAAATCTTCAAATTCGGAAATGAATCTTGGAAAAGAAAGCTTAGCTTACTTGAAAGTAGAAGTAAGCCCTTCTGGAACATCTGCAAAATACTACGCAAAAAACATACACAAATCCATCCTTTACATAATCAGGATAAAATCATTGTTAACAATAATGAAAAAGTTAACCTTTTCGCTTATAAATTCCTTGAAAATCATAAAGAGTCAACTCAACTTAGCACACCAATGCAGGAAAATTTGGTTACCACAACATTAACCCAACTTGCTTCGTCACCATTAGACACTCCTGAGTCTGAATTTGTAGACGAAAAATATGTTGAAGATTTAATTCGTAGAGCCCCACTAAGAAAATCAGCAGGTCATGATGATACTAAAAATATTATGCAAAGATATCTGCCTACAGAAGCCATACTGTATTTCACGTTTATAATAAACTCTTTTCTAAAATTGCAATATTTTCCTCGCACCTGGAAGACTGCAAAAATCATACCAATCCGAAAGCCTGGTAAATCAATTAATATTACGGATTGTTATCGACCAATTAATCTTCTAAGTAGCCTTAGCAAAATTTTTGAAAAAGTTATTCAACAAAAAATGTCTCTATTTATAAATCTTAATCAAGTAATACCAACTGAACAATTTGAATTTACACAGTTTCACAGTACAACGCACCAGATTAAACGTAATCATGTAGAGTCAAACTTCGAAAACAAAAAGTCAACTGGTCTAATATTACTGGACGTTGAAAAAGCATTTGACACAGTGTGGCATAATGGTCTTATACATAAATTAGTTAATTTTCACTTCCATTGCATCTTTTAAAAATAATTCAAAGTTTTTTGACCAATCGCTATTTTTGTGTGTGTTTAAATAATGAATACTCCGACATGATCCAACTACCGGTTGAAGTTCTGCAGGGATCAGTACTTGGCCCCTTGTTGTATACACTATACTGTTCCGATTTCCCAAGAATTGAAAATTGTCATTATGCTATGTATGCCGACGACACTGCCATTTTATATTCGCATAAGTTTGGCAATGACATAGTAACTAAGTTACAGGATGCACTATTCAACATTTCAAACTACATGAAAAAATGGAAAATTAGAATTAACGCTAGTAAAATACAAGCTATCTTTTTCACTAGAAAACTGGAAAATCACGAATTACCTTGGGCCAGCTATGTAAAATATCTTGGCGTTACTTTTGATAAAAAAAATTACATATAGTGAACATATACAACACATACAAGAGAAAGTCAACATAGCTATAAAAATGCTTACCCTTTGATTAATAGAAAGTCTAGTATGAGCAAAGAAAACAAATTAGTAATCTATAAAACAGTTTTCCAATCCATAATTTTATGTGCTTGCCCTGTATGGGGCACAGCCGCTGCGTCGCATTTAACAAAACTGCAAATAAGTCAAAATAAAATCCTTAAAATGATGCTTGGTCTTCCTTGGGATTTCTCTACCATAAGACTCATAATCATTCTAACATCAAACTAATATCAGAACAAATTCAAGTATTGACTGACAGATTCGTGATACGTTGTGCTTTCTCTGACAATATATTAGTATCTAATCTACATCCATAATAATTTAGTATTTTCACCATCTAGTCGAACAATACAAACTAATTTGTAAGATTTATAGCAGAGGTTTTTATATAGTAGTACTTTCCTCTAAAATACCTTGTATAGAATAAATAAAACCTGTGATAACAAAAAGAAAAATGTTGTAGAATTAAGGTTTATAAACCATATTCTGTGAATTGTACACTATTTAAGTTTATTTTTCTACTTAATAAAGAATTTGAATAAAGGTGCTACAATTAGATGTCTACTAGGCAAGTATTCGCTTCAAGCTTCAACCACCCTCCACGCACACTCTACACTTACACTGAAGCGACTTTATTGTATTTCACAGCTCTAAATAGGATGAATTCGTGATTGATCGAACGATTTTTTTTCTATTATAACAAATTTGTTCAAGGCAATTTGTGGTGAAAATTTGACTTACAATCATTTTGTTTTGTTTGCAACTTTGCTAAAAATTATTTTTTGTTTAAAGCCCCCTAATATATAATAGTTATATGAGCAAATATATGTATAGTATGTATGTGGTAAGGATGATTTCAAATCCAAAATATTTGCTTTTTAAGCAGTCATTACGATTTGACTACAAGTTGTGTTCCAAAGTAAACAGGACTTTAAAAAGTAAAAAAAGATCAAATGGTTTTTTTTCGGGCAAAATTTATTTATTTTATTCAAAACAGCCTCCCTCTGCTTCAATACAGCTTTTTGCACGGTCCAAAAACATATCGAACGAGTGTTTTAGCTCGTTGGCCGGTATGGCGCCAGTATGCTGGTGCAAGCATTTTGAATGGCCTCTGCTCTGCATAACGCTTTCTTTTCATGGGCGAATGAACTTTTCCGAAAAGGAAGAAGTCGCACGGTGCCATATCAAGTGAATACGGGAAGTGGTTAATGGTTAAAATGTGATTTTTGGTCAAACAATTGGTCACAAGCGTCGATCGATCTGAGCAATTTTTGGTCGTTAGACAATTTATGCAATTTATTTTTATAAACCGTGCACACACTTTTCGTAAGCCCAAATGTTCAGTCAAAATGCGATAAATCGATGTTTTGGAGATGGTGAATTCCATTTCCACGAATTTCAATGATGATTTCGGCTGATTATTGATGACTTCACGCACAGTTTCGATGGAATTTCCGTTGATCACTGATTTTGATTGGCCCACATGTTGAACGTCGTTTATGTTCTCACGACCACATTGAAAACATTGAAACCATTCTCGCACTCTGCTACGGGATAGACATCCATAGCCATAAAATTTTTTCATCAATTGAAACGTTTCGGTAAAAGTTTTAGCAATTTTAAAACAAAATTTAATGTTGGCTCTTTGTTCGAAGCTCATTTTCGCACCGATAATACAAACATACTGACATTAAAACGCAATAACTTCACTTCCAATTGATGAAATGTCATGGAATTCTAACTGGACAATTAATAAAAATAGCAGATTCTAACGCACCAGTCGGCATATAGACGGCACCACCAGGGGGCGCTAGATTCAAAAATTCCTGTTTACTTTCGAACGCACCTTGTATATTTGATTTTCGTGCTGCTGCCGTCGCTGGCTTGTTGAGTGCAACAGTATGTACATATTATATTTGCATATTGCATAGTAATAATGTGTTTAATGTTGCTGTAAACGGGATGCTTACTGGTTTAGCTATATTTACGGCGACTTTATTACTATGAGAGAGAAATAAAAATTTAAAGATTTGCGAAGAATATCAAGCTTACTTAAATCTACCTGTTAAACATCAGGACAACAAATGGGCTCCGCAATTGTCATGTAACTCTTGCAAATGTATTCGTAATGTTAAGCTTATTTCCTGTTTTCAATAATAATTATTGACTATTTTGATGACAATAATTAGGTTATAATATGTTAAGTTTTATTGCAGGCTGGTACCGAGGAGTAAAAGAGAAATGTGCCTAGGGATCATTTTTCTTAAATTATAATAATTTTTCTCAAAGCTGTCGGAGGTGAAAATTAAAAATGGAATCCTTGTGACATTCTTCTCATATTAGGAAGTCACAGTGTAAAATTGGGCAAAATCGTACTACAACCACGCTTACTTCCCATGTAATAAAATATTAAATTCCGTCTGATTCTTTCACTTTCCAGTAAACAAATTAAGAAATAATATAACAGTTTAATCCAAACAAATACTCCTCTGCATTACTCGCACAAATTACATAAAGTAATAGAGGCGTAATGCAGAAGAATATCAACCGCCCCAACTTCACGTAACAGAGCAGAAGGAGAAACAAAAGAAATACCTTTCCCGCGATTTTTACACAAACTCATCACACAACACCAACCAACTCAGCAAGTGAAGTGTACACAGTGAATACGGAAAGCAAAAGGAGATCACCCGCCACAACAAGTGAAATTAAACAAATGGACAAACACAGAAAAAGTCATCAAATCGGCACTTCGATAAAAAAAACATCAACACAGGATATAAAGCAGCAACAGGTTACAATAATTTAATAAGTAAACATAGATTTACATATATGTATCTATAGAATAACACAATTAACCAATATTGATAACACACCCACACAAACCCATATATTTATATATACACAAGTAAATCTTCTTATTTAGTTTGTGTGGGTGTGTTATCAATAATGGTTAATTGTGTTATAACGTTCACACTTAAATTTATTACTTTTTAATTATTCGCAATCGGCCCCATACGCCGACATACCCCAACAATAACTAAAGCACCGCTTGAAGTCTTCTCTTTATTAAATTAGTGCCATTGATCATTTCGAATAATTATCCAAAAATGTAGCGGCTTCCAAATTGATTGTACTTTCGTTTATTACAGAGGTGCTTGCGTTAACCTCCCCTTTTTGTCTGCTATCTTCGTTTCCTCTAAACTTCTCACTCCCTCTCTCTTCGCTTCTGCCAGGCTGTGTGTAACTTTTTTTAAAAAATGAAAAACTTTGATTATTATGTGGATTATTTTTATTTGATCTTTTAAATTTTGTTACATCAAGTCAAGAATATGATATATTATGTTGTCAAAACAGTCTTGCGGTATTTTCGCTAGTTGGCGTTCTAGTTTTATTCGTTGCATCGGGTCATGCTATACCGTTTTGGAAAGCTCATTTCACGCGCTAACACGTGTGATTGTCGTTTCTTTTAAGTCGTGCGTGAGTTATAGCGTCACAAACATAGAGCAAAATAAAGAAAAAATACGGCATATTTTACAGTACTACTACGACGAAGACAACAATGCATCCCAAGCCGCCAATAAAATTTGTGCAGTTTATGGACCCGATACAGTTTCCATTTCCACCGCCCAAAGATGGTTTTAACGTTTTCGTTCTGGTGTAGAGGTGGTCGAAGATGCGCCACGCTCCGGAAGGCCTGTCGTCTAAAATTGCGATAAAATCGCTGAATTTTTGGAAAGAGGCCGTCATAGTAGTCATCAAACCGTTATAAACCATTTAAAGAAGCTTGGGGTCACTAAAAAGCTCCATTTATGGGTGCCACATGAATTGATTCAATAAAAATGCCGCAAGACATTTTTGACAACCCGTTATAAATGACCGCTGCCACTGGTGATTGTCATTTTAGCTCTTTTTATGGCATTTTCCATCACTCTGGCCAGAACTTCCGGCGAAAGGTCCTCACATTCTTAACGGATATTGTCTTTAAGAGCTGCAAGAGTCTAAGGCTTTTTGACATAAGCCCGCGACTTCACAAAAAGAAGTCTGGAGGGGTCAAATCGGACGATTTTGCCGGCCAGTGCAAATCGCCAAAACGGGAGATTAGGCGCCGCCCGGGAAATGCATCCTTCAGCATATCGGTAGTGGTATATGCAGCGTGTGCACCGTGCACCGTCCTCTTGGAACCACATTTTTTCAATCCCGATTCATCAAGTTGCGCAAAAAGAACTCGTTTATCATTGTTTTGTAGCGCTCACCACTCACAGCAACCGTTTGGCCCGCGACGTCTTCGAAGATCCGATGACTCCTCTAGCGAAAACAGCACACCATATAGTGACTTTGAGCGAGTAAATGGCTTGGCAGTCAGTAACTGACACCGCTGATGCACCGTCTGAACTTTGTACAGAAACATCTTCAAATCTTGCATCAAAATTCGCTGTAAACACCGTCAACTGGTACCCATTTGCGTCGCACGTCGTCTGGTCGATGTCGACGGCGCTTCCATGACATCCCCGGCAACAGCAGCAATATTATCTGCAGAACGGCTACTTCGGCATCTCGTGTTGTGCCAGTCGCTTCAAGGCCAGCAGCTAAACGTCGTAGTTTCGCCAGTAGGCGTCGGATGGCCAGGAAATCTGCGACGAAATTCACCTTGTGCTAAACTCACCGACCGATTATTGGTCAAATAAAGTCACCAATAACCCGCGTTCTGGAGCAGTGTAGCTTACCATTGTTTAGTTACGTGTATTTCGCATGCGTTTACTACACAAATGTCAAAAAAGAACTGACATTAGAGGTCAATTTTAAAGCATCTTCTGATCATCTTATGACTTTTGCGCCACTCTGTATTTACGCCATCTGATAACATAGCATGTATGCCCAGCCAAAGAATATTGAGGAAAAATAAGTTTTTCGATGTTCCCTTATGTTCCCTTATGTGGAACTTATACTTATTATTTTTCAAATTATTTTATGTAAATTTCGTCTTATTTCATAATAAGTTATTACTAATAATAATATTAATATATTGTGATATATTTATTTAAATAATTGACTTACCCACCACCATTATGATATTTTTATGCTTCATGTTAGCTTTCAACTACGGAATTGCGTTTTTCCTCAGCATTTCCATATTGACATGTAAAACATATGGCGAAGCCTAATTGTAGCAAAATTTCCAACAAAAACAATTTCATTCATAATCGCAGGCGCATATTCCACAAGCGACCTCGCTTCTTTCGTAACAACAGATGCCTTAACATCTCCCCGAGCATACCTTTGCCTACAAGTGTCTTTTCGCGACGATGGCAGAAGCTAAAAATCATAAATTGAGCAACTTTCTGATGTTTCTCTGCATTAAAACTGAATACCCCTCAAACTCGCAAACCTCAGAAAAGAGTGACAAAAATGGCAACAAAGTTCTCGCCGATTTAAAATAAATTGCCGTGGCTCGCAAAAATCATGCTTTTGTGTTTTTCGGTACTGCTCCGCTTTTCTACCAACAAAACAATGTTATGACGCTTTGTCGTCGCGTCAGTGCTTCGACACATTGACTCTTTGACAAAACGTGAGCTTCGGCCATTGGTTGTCTGTGACAATGGAGATGCGAAAAGATGCTTGCAGCACTTGTTGTTCCCTTCTTTTTTTTTAAAGTAGGGGGAAGCATCAAAAGCCGGAGGGCGGAACTTTAATCCTCTAAACCTAACTACTCCCACTCCAGATTCTCCCACGGTACCACCTGTTTGAGTATTACTTCATGGGAGTGATAAGACATTTAAGTCTCTTCTATGGCACGGACTGACGGACGCCTACCCTGGTCTATATGTCTCCGTTTTGTCATGATTGAGGCTGCCGCTTCGCTGACAACTCTCCAGTTCTCAGTGGACTGACACATGAGTGTCTTCAAATTTTCCACCGCAAAATTACCACCAAGTGTAGTTTTAAGTTTTTCCCTTGCACTTATAAAGCGCGGGCAATAAAAGAAAGCATAGCTTCGAAAGCATCCACGTCCACTTAATAAATTGGGTTAGGTGGAAATCCAGGTCCCCATGTCGTCTGTCGATCCAGGAATGATATCCAGTATGAGTCTGTAGGGTCCACCGTCCTTTGAGTGAAGTTTACCACCGCTGCTGCTATATGGTTAAGCTTTTCACTTTCTCTCTTCTTTTGGCCCCTGCAGTTGGCTCTGATAATTTGTACACTCGCTCGTATTCGTCTATTACGTCAGCAGCATCGCTTGAATTTGTTCGGAAAGCACTGATAACTCTTAGTGCCGACAGCTTGTGCACTGTGTTTATTTGCTGGCATATGTTTTGATGCCTAGCGCCTAGATCCATATTGGAGCCGCATATAATACAACCGATCTCATTACCTTTGTGAGTTAAAAAAACGCCGGCTGGAACGCACGCAGCCTTTATTTGCCATCATTCTTGATAAGGCATTCAGGATTTTGCCTTTACCTACAGTGCATTCTATGTGGTCCTTAAATTTGAGCCATGAGTTTACTATCACTCCCAAATATTTTAGGTGTGGCTGTGAATGAATCTGGCACTCCCCTATGGTGAGAGATATACTTTCCTCCACTTTTCTTGTACTTTTGAGCAAACCTTTCGCTCCACCAGTTCTAAACTCATTGAGGGTAACCATTGGCGCAGACCGTTTATGCACTCGTTGCATTTGCTCCGGAGGTCATCGAAGTGTTTAGCAACTGCTACCACAATAAGGTCGTCTGCGTATGTAACTAATTTAATATTTTTCGGTTGGTGTCTCCTTAGCACCTCATCATACATTATGCTTCATAAAAGGGGGGCCTTGTACCGAGCCTCCTTGGCATGTGCTCCTGCTGCGGCGTTCGGCCCGTTGGGCATATGAGACTTCAGCAATAATAACCATGTGGTCACTATTTGTAAATATGTCCGACACCGCCCACTTGATGTTAGTAGGCGTCATTGGCGTCGTTGGCGAACATGAAACGGATTATGGATCCTTTGTTTCCTTTTTGAAATGTATCTTGCGTTCCGCTATTTAGGATCGTAAGATTCGTTTGGCCGAGGAATTCAAATAGTAGACGCCCACGGTGGATTGTGCGACTACTACCCCAAGCGGTCGACCACGCATTGAAGTTGCCTGCGATTACAATTGGTGCTTTGCCTCTGGTTTCCAGAACAAGTTTCAGGAGGAATTCTTCAAAATCTTTAATTGAGGCGCTGGGAGGAGCATAGCAGCTAACAAAATATATGCCACGTATATTTGCCCATGTGAAACAGTTGTGATATGGGGAGCGAGATATAAATGGTTATGCTTTACATAACCATATTGCAGCTTTTCCGGATATGTCAATGCTTTTTTCAACTACGGTCTGTTCAAGCAGATATTGTGCTGCAGCGCAGTGATTCGGCTCCACAACGTGTACACAGGGACGACCTGCCAACAGGGTTGCAGCATTTGTGCGCCATGTGCCCCAGATGGAAACAACTAAAGCAACGGGGAATTGGGGAGTATTCCCGGAGTCGACAGATGGACCATCCGATTTTTATCTTGCCTACCTTAAGCGCAGCCTTGGCATCCTGGGCGCCTAGGCATAGTATAACTATTTGGGTACCGCTTCGGGTTTTTCGCATGCTCTTAATATTTATTTTCCCTACCCCGCACCCTTTTTTCAGTGCCTCGCAAATCTCTTCCGGAGTTGTATTTTCATCTAAGCCCTTGCATATGATCGTGACATTGTGGGTTTAGGGCTGTATCACCGCCATGTCACCGACCACTTCCTCTGGTTTTTCAGCTCAGATAGGTCTCCTTTTAATGTTTTCCTTATATACGTGACACTTGAGCCCAATTCTTCTAACCCGGTATCATCCTTTTATTTTCCGGAGAATATCCGCGTATGATGCACCATCCTTTTTCGTGAGTATGATGGCGTCTGGCCTCGATCTAATTTTTTCGTCATGGTCTTCGCTTCTTGATAACGTCCACCCATGTTTCAGATGTAGTGGTTATAACCATTGTATTGGTTTGAATCAACTTCAACGTCTCGCTGTAGGTGGGCTGCTCCACTTTATTTACATTTTTAGGATTTTTAGTGGGAGGTAGCCTCTTCGGGGTATTTACATCCTTACCCATTGGGACCTGGGACGCTTTCCCTACCATAATCCTTTTGGATAGGTTTCCGCCTTTATCAGCCTTGACATGTAGCGCTACTATGCTGCTAACTAAGTCGCGCATTGCATGGTTTATATGCCTTTGGCCAGCCATCATATTCTCCAGTACTTTTATTTTACTACCCAACTGGTTAAAATTTTGGGTAGTTTCGTTAATTGGCGTTTCTTTGGAGAGTCTGACACCTCTAATTGTATTATTGGCATCTTCCCATTTTACGGTTGATCCAGCAGCGGTGGATAACTCACTTTTTCCATTAGGAGGCGTCTCATGATTTTAGAGTTCCTTCTAAATGGATTCTCGGGTGTGCATCCGCTCCCGTTCTCAGAAGCCATACCTCAACGAGAAAAATAGTTGGGAGCTCCTAACGAAAGGTGTGTTCAGTCACCCTCGCTACAACCTTGCTTATATTTTCGGTAGTTGGCAATGGCAAAACCAAAGGGAATACAAAAAGGAGAAAACAAAAAGGAGAACAGCTGATTAATCAAAACAAAACGGCAATGCAAAAATTAATAAAAAATAAATTAATAATAAATAATTTTTTGATTAGTCAGCTGTAATAAGTATAATTTATTTGAAATAATAATTTATTTAAACTTTTATTTTATATAATTTTTCCCGATTTTGTAAAAAAGAATTAAAAATTTTACAATTTTTCGTAAAAGAGTGATTCATATGACACAAATTAATCACGCATATGTGACCTTGTATATTCAAAGCATTTTCTTTTATTCATTCTAGCGTAAAATCAGTGGTTTCGCATACATTTCTGCCAGACAACGTTCTCTTTCTTGTTAAATAGCGGCGAAAATAGTGAATTCCTTACCTCAAGTTTTTCAGCTCTGTTTGCACTTTATCAGCTACCATTGGTAAGTGCTCTTCCATTGTAACATCATCTTCAACATTTTTCGTACCCCATCTCTTCTGTTTTTTAAATGTCAGTCACTTCAACAGATAGATTTTTTATATTAACATTAGCATACGGAATGTTGTATTGGAGTGTCAATTCGTAGATACTTTTTCCATGCAGCTCCATAAATTTTTGAGACAGTCTTCATGTCTTTCGATAACATCTTCGTCGGCAGTATACATTTTTATTTTTGCTTCTTCAATAACAGATCGAGTTTTTGCCGATCCTGCTCTAGAAGGTTTGTTATTCTATTGGCAGTTGGGCTATTTGCTCCTGCCCCTATGTCCATCTCTTTGAATGCTAGTTCCTTTTTGAACTGTTCTTCCATATGTATTCTACTTGTGGCTTCTGAAATGTAATATAGTCTACGAGTAGACCGACTTTCGCCTTTTGACATTGTAATGAATCCGCAATATTCGGTGCATCGTTAACTATTTTTTTAAATAAACTTTTCATTATATAAAAAAAAAAATATTTTTGCTTAATCTTATTGCGATCAATCAAATTTTTTCGCGGATTTCGTTACCTGAATGTTTATTGCAAAATATTGAAAAAAAATTTTATTTTTTGAATGAGAAGTCATTAAAATGTTCATTTGTTAACTTAAAAGTTAATAAACAATGTGAAAAAATAAGAATAATTAAAATTCATGCATATTTACTGAAAGTAAAAGTATTGAATTATAACTCCTGAGAATTTTATAAAAAAATTACCAATAGTTTTTTAATTATTACCTTTTTTCAAAAAAATAGTAGAAATTTTCAATTAAAAAAGAATTGCTGTTAAAATTAAAATTAAAAAAAAACCTGGGCGGGGGATTATTTGTTCATGGTGACTACTTTATAAAAAAAAACTCACATTCAAATTCGATGATCAAGTGGAAAATGAGAGGTACACTGACGTGTTTTTACTCATGTCTGTGCCTGTGTTATATGTTGTTTGTAGCAAATCGTTTTTGCCGGGGATAATGGGATGCCCAACTTATTCCAGTGTGAGAGTGCCTCAAAACAAGTATTTTTTATAACATTTTCCATTATGGACAGATCGAACAAAATAAAATTTTTTGAGAATTTAAATTAAAATGCCCAATTGCACTTTCCACACCACCCAGGAGGTATGCAAAATTGCGCGTTACCGATGTTAGTTTGCTTGATGCTCGGTTCCCCTTTAGGCCTACATCACCAATTAATAAATTTATTTACATAAACAACAAAACGATAACAATTCATTAATATATAACGAAAAAACAAAACGATAAGAATTCATTAATATATACACATAACGAAAAATATATATATAAAAATATCACAGCATAAAAATTTTTACATACATACATATGTATGTATATACAAATGCCTACATTTAAATCCCAAATTATAATATTATTTAAAAGTAAATTATTTTCTAATTTTAGAATCTCTTTAGACTACCTGTTTAAAAAGGTTTGACCTTTTTATTTTCTATCGTAAGTTTAAGTTTATTTAAAAAATATAAAAATGTAAACCTATAGGTGTGAAACACAAAAAATTTAATTTCTTAAATTAGGGTCAGAAAGGTCTTTATTTAAAAATTTAGTTAAAAAATATATTATTATTTTAATAAAAAGGGCTATAACAATTTATGGGTGACAATTATCACAACATAAGAAGGGCCTAACATCTTTCATTTGATTAAAAAGAATATCTCCTATTCCTATTTTGTAACAATTACTGCCGAATTCTTCTAAAAATCTTGTTTCCAAAATTTTAACAAATGCAATAAAATCCTCAGGCGGCTTCAGTAAGTTACATTTTTCTATTTGATTTTGATGCATGAAGATGAATTCGTGGGAAGGAACTTCATGTCCTAAATATTGTAAAGGCAGGGAGCATGTTTGCAGTTTGAAAATTTTTAAGGGGGTATTCTACTCTAGAATTTTGAAAAATTCGATTTTTTTCATATATTTAAAGTTTAGACTTTCAAAAATATAACCTTGGAAGGATTTTTCAAAATTCCACTTGTTTTCGGAGATTCAGCCGGTTTTGTGAGACTAGAATTGTCTCCAAAACTTTAAACGCGTTTTTCTCGAAACTTCTTTTTTCCACACGGTACCGGCACTATCTCAAGTTCTATACAACCGATTTACTTGAAATTTTGTGTGAACCTTCTTTATATAATCCTTTATCGTTCCTACCCGCAAAGTGTCAAAACTTTTGTTTTTAATATTAAAAAAAAAATCAGGAATTTAAAAAAAGCGTAAAAAATGATTTTTATTTTCAGGCAGTCGCCATTTTTCAAAAAAAAAAATTTTCGTGTTCCGGGACTATAACAGCATCCTTACTGATTAAGAATTTCTTTCGATTTTTTTTTCAGACCACCAGGAGAGTCAGGATCAATGTCCCCAGGATGGGACATTTTTTTTACACCTGTCTCTCCCCCCTTTAATTATTTAAATTTTTAATATTTCTTTGTACAATTTTTTTGTGTTAAGATATTATTAAAAACAGCATAAAAAATAGACTGTAAAAATATTTTTGGTTTTTTTTTTAATAAAATTCAAAAAACTGCCCAAAATTTGATTTCTAGAGTAGAATACCCCCTTATATAAAAATACCGGCAAAAGTAGCTAAACGTTTTTTTTTTTTTCACAAAAATATTTTCTAACCATTTACGCTTATTTGAATGAAAAAGAAAGAATATAAAAACATAAAATAACTATAACATATAGTGTAAAAATACCAAACTTATAAAATTATCTATTCAATTAACCGGTATATTCGTTACATTTAAATATTTAAAAATTTAATTTCAAAATATCGAAATTTATCGAAATTTTTTCTTACAATTTTCCATCCGTCTTAATTGAGATTAATTATTTAAGTTATATAATTAAATATTATTTAAATATTGGTATCAATTTGACATTGCAAATATTTAAATGAACCCGTGTTAACGTTACATTTATTTATTTAAGAAATTTAATTTGAAAATATCGAAATGTTTCCAAAATTCTATAACATTTTTTCTGTTTTTTAAAAAAATTGTAACATCGGATGTTCATTATTTATTATTAAGTCACTTCTTGCACTACTTATAGTCTATTAAAATTACTTACCGTTCGAGATCCGTATTTCCCTCGCTGCAGCCCACAATGCGCTTTTTCGATATCGGTGTTTTCAGCATTTTTGCTGTAAATTAATATATGTTTTATATATAATTATGTACTCAAATTACTTTAAGGGTACTTAAGTTTATATTTGCTGATTTATCCTTGTATTTCAGTGATATATTTAAAAAATTTCTCAATCTTCACTAATTCAGTTTACACTTAACACTTTTTACTGATTTTACTTTTCTTCAAGGAAACGGTGTCCGTTACGAATTCCTCCATTCTAATATTATCTATTTCAACTCACGACTTCCGGTCTTTGACCAAGTATCCTCTAGGTAGCCTAAGAACATCCGTTTAAACCCGAGCTAAAGTGAGAAGGCGAAATATCCCCTACATAGGGTTGTGTGCTAGGTTTGGGACCCGCCACGTAAGAAAAAACACCCCAATGAAAATTAACAACCAGCCTGCTGTTGTTAACTCGGCTATAATTGCGTAAGCAGTGTCTATGCAAATTAAGAAGAAGAAGAATATTTTTTGTTTTGGCGGGATTTCAATCCGGTCGTCTCTTTTCTTCCAATTACGAAACGTCAAAACCTACCCAATCCAGTCAACTTTCAAAGTTCGGTAGGTGAACGGCTCTCACATTTCCAGTGACAGGAGAGTTAGGGATCTCTTTATCTCTGGTTTATGCTATAAGGTATGGGGTTGTTTTCAAGTGTACATGTGCATTTGTAATCAATTGCCAAAACCTAAGTAAATATGTTTGTATTTTGTATACATTTGTTGAGTGCATGCGTATATAATGTATACGTGTTGTTTAAAGGTGAACCCAATGTAATGGGAAGCACACAACACACACGCACAAAACCGTTGATTAAAATAAAACTTACGTATTTCGGTTTAGTATATTTACGCTTTATTTAATTTATTGTAAATTACGTGCGTCGTTACAGTATATTGCTTTACAGAAGTAAACCTAATACCCAAAAGATTTTATCACACAGGCTCGTCGTATTAAGTTAATGTCGACTTGCAGGATTTATCTACTTCGGAGCGAAATGTTGATGAGCGCAGTGTCCATGTGTGACTTGTATAGAACGTGTATAAACCAAAGAACTTTAAGCATAGAGAAGATGCAGGCTTGACAGCGAACATTTGTTAGATTTATAGTAAGGAATTCAATGTTAACATTTTTAACAGTTCTCCACATACTCAACGGAGTATATGAAGAGAAATAAATATATGTATTTTCGACATATAATGACGTGGCGTGTATGCCCAAGCAGAGAATATGAAGAGACATAAATATGTATATGTATGCAAGTTAACAACAGCTTCCGCATAGCAACCTTACCATAACTATAAACAAAATTGAATCTTTGCATTTTACAATTAGACTTTCTCATTAATTAAAGAATTTGATATGCTTCCTCCGTTCCGAATCCAATAATCCATTCTTATCACAAGAGGGCAAACAATAACAATTGAAAAGAAAACAGAACGCTTAACGTTCTGCTGAAATATGCTGTAACAGCTAATATTGAAGTTAATTCCTCCTTTGTTCTGGATTCGACCAAACCGATGCTTTCAAAAATGTATATATATTAGTATTTCAGAAAATAAAGATTGATTTGTATCTGACAATTCACGGGAACCACACGTGTTCTTATTTCATCCGCGCGTTCGCGGATGTAAAATATTTACTATATATTTTCAAAAATTCCCTTGTGGCGGGAATTAATTGACGCCCAACGTAGGGCACGAAGTCAAAAGAGCCTGCTGAAGTAAAAAGTGAAGTTAAAATTAAATAAAAAACTCTCTTATAAAGAAATAGTTTAACACGAAGTCAAAAAGAACCTACTAAAGTAAAGAAAATTAAAAAGTGAAAAATAGTTTAACACGAAGTCAAAAGTGCCTACTAAAATGAAAATCACAGAATAATAAAAACAAGAAATAAATTTTTTTTTAATAATTTACTAGAAAAATAACAGCGAACAACAAAGTGTAAGTGAAAAAACTTTCACTAACTAAATAAAAAAAAAATAACGTTATGTTAATAACCAAGCAAAAACCGAAATAAAGTGAGTAAGAACAAGCAACGAAGTAACAATCGCAGGATAATAAAAACAAGAAATTAAAAAAGAAATTTGTTTAAATAATTGATTTAAAAACCAATAATTAAAATAATTCAAGAAATAAAAAATGTTCAAAACATTGACTTAAAAATCAATAACTAAAATAATTAATTAAAACATAATTAATCAACAAAATACAGAATTACAAAAACAGAAAGAGCGACATAAATCACAAAAATACAAACATTTTATAAAACAACATCATCAACAGCGGTAACAACAGCAGCGGCAACAATTGCATCATTAGCGGAAATTATAACAGAGGCAGCGAGAGAATATATTTATAAGTTTAAATTAAAAATATCTATATATATTAGAAACTATTTACCATTTTCCAAATATTAAATATAAAAAACTGTCATATAGCGATTTTTGTTAGGGCGATCATGATACTAGGGAATGTCCTAAACTCAAAAAACCAAAAACTATAACTAATGGTTTGTACAGCTAATAAATTACATAATTAAAAGCTGCGATTCTCAACCCTCGGGGGGACCCTCCAGCTTATAACAATTTAAAATTCTCTGCGATTCACCACCCAAGGGACCCTCCAGAGAATTATAAAAAAATTAATACAACCAAAATATTTTTTATTTAAAAACCAAATGACGGACTCGAACGCCCTACCGAATAATTTGGACTATGACAGAATAGACAAAATAGTAAAAAGGGTATGCAATTCTAATAAAACAAAAAAAAAAAACATTTCAAAAAAATATATACCAAATTACTTCCACGCCGAAGCTAAAATAGTAAACTGCATGAACGCAGTATTTAATTACATATGAAAAAATAAAATAGCCACACAAGAGGACTATTATAATAGGGATTCTTTAGAAGCAGAAAGTGTGGCTATGATTCAGGTTTCAAAAAGCCTATAAAGATAAGTTAATAAAACAATAACTAAAGGCTCGACTAGTCATATAACAAAAATATATTGAAACCACCATTTACCACCGCAAGGGGGACCCTACTGTTTATAATAAAGCTTAATTCTGCGATTCTGAACTCCAGACTCTCCAGAATAAAAAAGCACCTCTTCCTAGAAGGGATAAAATAAAAATATTTAACAAAAAATACCGGAAACTGATAATTAGACAAATTGACGCTTTGACCGTCGACCTAATAACTCGTATCATTGCTGACCGCAATATAGCACTACGTGAATAAGTAGAGCAATTACGCTCACAAATAATAGTCAATACGAATAATGCAACCGATTTTTTAACACAGACAATAGAAGATAATATAGGTTGTCAAGAATCGTTCTTCTTCTTCTTTACTGGCGTAGACACCGTTTACGCGATTATAGCCGAGTCAACAACAGCGCGCCAATCGTTTTTTCTCTTCGCTACGTGGCGCCAATTGGATATTCCAAGCGAAGCCAGGTTCTTCTTCACTTGGTCCTTCCAACGCAGTCAAGGTCTTCCTCTTCCTCTGCTTCCCGCGGTGGATACTGCGTCGAATACTTTCAGAGCTGGAGTGTTTTCATACATCTGGACAACATGACCTAGCCAGCGTAGCCGCTGTCTTTTCCTTCGCTGAACTATGTCAATGTCGTCGTATATCTCGTACAGCTCATCGTTCCATCGAATGCGATATTCGCCGTGGCCAACGCGCAAAGGACCATAAATCTTTCGCAGAACTTTTTTCTCATTTTCCAAGCCTCTGAACCATATAGCAGGACGGGAATTATGAGCGACTTATAGAGTTTGGCTTTTGTTCGTCGAGAGAGGACTTTACTTTTAAATTGCCTACTCAGTCCGAAGTAGCACCTGTTGGCAAGAGTAATCCTGCGTTGGATTTCCAGGCTGACATTGTTGGTGGTGTTAATGCTGAAATTATCTACAACTTCAAAGTTATGACTGCCAACAGTAACGTGGGAGCCAAGTCGCGAGTGCGACGACTGTTTGTTTGATGACAGGAGATATTTCGTCTTGCCCTCGTTCACTGCCAGACCCATTACTTTTGCTTCCTTGTCCAGTCTGGAGAAAGCAGAACTAAAGGCGCCGGGGGTTGTGGCCGATGATATCAATATCATCTGCAAACGCCAGCAGCTGTACACTCTTATAAAAGATTGTACCATCTCGATTAAGTTCTGCAGCTCGAATAATTTTCTCCAGCAGCAGATTAAAGAAGTCACATGATAGTTAGTCGCCTTGTCTGAAACCTCGTTTGGTATCGAACGGTTCGGAGAGGTCCTTTCGATCCTGACGGAGATTTTGTTGCTGCTCAACGTCAGTTTACACAGCCGTATTAGTTTTGCGGGGATACCAAACTCAGACATCGCGGCATAAAGGCAGCTCCTTTTCGTGCTGTCGAAAGCAGCTTTGAAATCGATGAAGAAGGGGATGTGTGTCGATTCTTCTTTCACGGGTCTTTTCCAATATTTGGCGCATGGTAAATATCTGGTCGGTTGTTGATTTACCATGTCTAAAGGCACACTGATAAGGTCCAATCAGTTTTTTGACGGTGGGCTTTAATCTTTCACACAGTACGCTCGACAGAACTTTATATGCGATGTTGAGGAGGCTAATCTCACGGTAGTTGGCGCAGCTTGTGGGGTCTCCTCAAGAAACATTAGACGTAGTTAGACGTAGTCAAAACCGTACCTGAATTTACTGGTAGGATATGTTAGTTGGAGAGAGGCAGCGCTTAACGCAATGACCCTATACGTGTGCTACTACGATAAAGGCAAAAATGCATCTCAAGCCGCCAATAAAATTTGCACAGTTTATGGTCGAAAATGCGCCACGCCCCGGAAGGCCTGTCGTCGAAAATTGCGATAAAATCGCTGAATTGGTCGAAAGAGGCATGAGTCATCAAATAATTCATTTCAATTTCAATAAAAAAACATAAAATATTCAATAAAAATGCCGTAAGACTTTTTTGACAACCCAATATTTTGGCGGGATTTCAATCCGGTCGTACTTTTCTTCCAAATGCGAAACTTCAAAACCTACCCAATCCAGTCAACTTTCAAAGTTCGGTAGGTGAGCGGCTCTCACATTTCCAGTGACAGGAGAGTTAGGGATCTCTTTATCTCTGGTTTATGCTATAAGGTATGGGGTTGTTTTCAAGTGTACATGTGCATTTGTAATCAATTGCCAAAACCTAAGAAAATATGTTTGTATTTTGTATACATTTGTTGAGTGCATGCGTATATAATGCATACGTGTTGTTTAAAGGTGAACCCAATGTAATGGGAAGCACACATCACACACGCACAATATCGTTGATTAAAATAAAACTTCCGTATTTCGGTTTGATATATTTACGCTTTATTTAATTTATTGTAAATTACGTGCGTCGTTATAGTATATTGCTTTACAGAAGTAAACCTAATACCCAAAAGATTTTATCACACAGGCTCGTCGTATTAAGTTAATGTCGACTTGACCGTAGCGCGCAGGATTTATCTACTTCGGAGCGAAATGTTGATGAGCGCTGGCCCATGTGTGACTTGTATAGATCGGATGTGTATAAACCAGAGAACTTAAAGCATAGAAAAGGTGCAGGTTCGACAGCGAACATTTGTTAGATTTATAGTAAGGAATTCACCTCACAAGCACAGAACTCGCGCTGTGAAATGTTAACATTTTTAACAGTTATCCACATAGTCAACAGAGATAAGAAGAGAAATAAATATAAATATGTATTTTCCTCATATGATGCCATAGCATGTGTGCCTAAGCAGAGAATATTGAAGGAAAATAAGTTCTTTGATATTCCATTTTTAACAGCGAAAGCCATGTACAAATACAGCTCTCTCAGATACTTAAGAATATGAAGAGACTCAAAAATATATGTACGCATGCTCCTTATGATATTCCCAGCAACAGCATTGTGATATTTTCATGCTTCAATTTTTGCTTTGGCAATGTATGCAAATACGTATGTAAATTAATTCCTGCGACGAGGGAATTTTAAAAAAATGAAATCATATAAGAACACGTGTGGTTCCTGTGGATTGTCAGACACAAATCAAATCTTTATTTCTCAAATCTTCTTCTTCTTTACTGGCGTAGACACCGCTTACGCGATTATAGCCGAGTCAACAACAGCGCGCCAGTCGTTTCTTCTCTTCGCTACATGGCGTTAATTGGATATTCCAAGCGAGGCCGGGTCCTTCTCTAATTGGTCCTTCCAACGGAGTAGAGGTCCTCCTCTTCCTCTGCTTCCCGCGGCGGGTACTGCGTCGAATACTTTCAGAGCTGCAGTGTTTTCATCCATCCGGACAACATGACCTAGCCAGCGTAGCCGCTGTCTTTTAATTCGCTGAACTATGTCAATGTCGTCGTATATCTCGTAGAGCTCATCGTTCCATCGAATGCGATATTCGCCGTGGCCAACGCGCAAAGGACCATAAATCTTTCGCAGAACCTTTCTCTCGAAAACTCGCAACGTCGACTCCTCGTTTGTGGTCATCGTCCAAGCCTCTGCACCATATAGCAGGACGGGAATTATGAGCGACTTAAAGAGTTTAGCTTTTGTTCGTCCAGAGAGGACTTTACTTTTCAACTGCCTACTCTGTCCGAAGTAGCACCTGTTGGCAAGAGTAATCCTGCGTTGGATTTCCAGGCTGACGTTGTTGGTGGTGTTTACGCTGGTTCCAAGATAGACGAAATTATCTACAACTTCAAAGTTATGACTGTCAACAGTGACGTGAGTGCCAAGTCGCGAGTGCGACGACTGTTTGTTTCATGATAGGAGATATTTCGTCTTGCCCTCGTTCACTGCCAGACCCATATCTTTTGCTTCCTTGTCCAGTCTGGAGAAAGCAGAACTAACAGCGCGGGTGTTGAGGCCGATGATATCAATATCATCGGCATACGCCAGCAGTTGTACACTCTTATAGAAGATGGTACCTTCTCTGTTGAGTTCTGCAGCTCGAACTATTTTCTCCAGAAGCAGGTTGAAAAAGTCGCACGATAGGGAATCGCCTTGTCTGAAACCTCGTTTGGTATCGAACGGCTCGGAGAGGTCCTTCCGATTCTGACGGAGCTTTTCGTGTTGCTCAGCGTCAGCTTACACAGCCGTATTAGGTTTGCGGGGATACCAAATTCAGACATAGCCTCATAAAGGCAGCTCCTTTTCGTGCTGTCGAAAGCAGCTTTGAAATCGACGAAGACGTAGTGTGTGCCGATTCTCCTTTCACGGGTCTTTTCCAAGATTTGGCGCATCGTGAATATCTGGTCGGTTGTTGATTTACCATGCCTAAACCCACACTGATAAGGTTCAATCAGTTTGTTGACGGTGGGCTTTAATCTTTCACACAAAACACTCGACAGAACCTTATATGCGATGTTGAGGAGGCTAATACCACGGTAGTTGGCGAAGATTGTGGGGTTTCCTTTTTAATGGATTGGGCACAGCACACTTTAATTCCAATCGTTGGGCAAGCTTTCGTCCGACCATATTTTGCAAAGAAGTTGATGCATGCACCTTATCAGCACTTCGCCGCCGTGTGTGAATAGCTCGGCCGGCAATCCATCGGCCCTTGCCGCTTTGTTGTTTTTCAGGCGGGCAATTGCTATTCGAACTTCATGGTCGGGCAATGGAACGTCTGCTCCATCGTCATCGATTGGGGTATCGGGTTCTCTTTCTCCTGGTGTTGTGCGTTTACTGCCGTTCAGCAGGCTGGAGAAGTGTTCCCTCCATAATTTAAGTATGCTCTGGGCATCGGTGGTTAGATCATCTTGGGGGGTTCTACAAGAGTATGCTCCGGTTTGGAAACCTTCTGTAAGCCGCCGCATCTTTTCGTAGAATTTTCGAGCATTACCCCTATCGGCCAGCTTATCAAGCTCTTCGAACTCACGCATTTCGGCCTCTTTCTTTTTCTGTCTACAAATGCGTCTCGCTTCCCTCTTCAACTCTCGGTATCTATCCCATCCCGCACGTGTTGTGGTCGATCGTAACGTTGCGAGGTAGGCAGGCTGTTTTCTCTCCGCTGCGACACGGCACTCCTCGTCGGTTGCAGCTGTACGTAAGGAGTTTGAAATGCCGTCCCACAGTTCCCTTATACCGAATTGTTGACGAGTGCTCTCAGAGAGCAGGAGTGCAAGTCGAGTAGAAAAACGTTCGGCTGTCTGTTGTGATTGCAGAGGCGGGTGCGAATTTTGGCTGCAACAATATAGTGGTCCGAGTCGATGTTAGGACCTTGGAGCGCACGCACATCTAAAACACTGGAGTCGTGTCTTCCGTCTATCACAACATGATCGATCTGGTTGGTGGTTTTTCGATCCGGAGACAGCCAGGTAGCTTGATGTATCTTCTTATGCTGGAATCTAGTACTACAGATAACCATATTTCGAGCCCCGGCGAAGTCGATCAGCCTCAACCCATTTGGGGATGTTTCCTCGTGGAGGCTGAATTTACCGACAGTAGTGCCAAAGATACCTTCTTTGCCCACCCTGGCATTGAAGTCGCTAAGCGCGATTTTGACATCGAGGCGGGGGCATCTTTCATAAGTGCGCTCCAAGCACTCATAAAAGGCATCTTTGGTCACATCGTCCTTCTCTTCCGAAGGGGCGTGGGCGCAAATCAGCGATATGTTGAAGAACCTCGCTTTGATGCGGATTGTGGCTAGACGTTCATTCTCCGGAGTGAATGATAGTACTCGGCGACGAAGTCTCTCTCCCACCACGAAACCAACACCAAACTTGCGCTCCTTTATATGGCCACTGTAGTAAATGTCACAAGGTAACCTACTCGTCTCCGTTCTTGTCCCGTCCATCGCATTTCCTGGACGGCGGTGATGTCAGCCTTTATCTGTACGAGGACATCTACCAGCTGGGCAGCGGCACCTTCCCAATTAAGGGACCGGACATTCCAGGTGCATGCCCTCAATTCGTAGTCCTTATTTCGTTTGCCGTGGTCGTCATCAAAAGGGGGGTCTCTCATCCGAGGCTGTTTACGCTTTTTCATTGGGGGTGTTTTTTTACGTGGCGGGTCCCAAACCCAGCCCACAACCCTATGCAGGGTGTGTTTCGCCTTCTCACTTTAGCTCGCCTTCAAATGGATGTTCTTAGGCTACCCAGAGGATACTTGGTCAAAGACCGGAAGTCGTGAGCTGCTTGAGTCATATGTAAAAGAATCGTTTCTGGCCACTCCCAAGTGAATGGCGATTAGAGAACTTTCCTCACTTGCGTGAACTTCTACACATGACTCCATCCTCCAAATAGTAATATTTATACATTTTGGGCTTATTATCTTAAAGCTAAAGCTAAAGTGTAATCATCAGCTTAATTGAATCCAGAACAAAGAGTTAATTTCATTATTAGCTGTTACAGCATATTCCAGCAGAACGTTAAGCGTTGTTATCTTTACAATTGTTATTGTTATGCCTTCTTGTGAGGGAGAGCGATATTGTTTTGATAAGAATGGATTATTAGATTCAGAACGGAAAAAGCATATCGAATTCTTAAATAATCGAAACGTTAATTTAGAGTTTTAATTAATGAGACAGTGTAATTGCAAAGTGCAAAGATTCAATTTTGTTTACAGTTACGGTAAGGTTGTTAAGCGGAGGCTGTCGTTAAATTGTATTCTTTTGCGTCTACCCTCGGAATTTCCATATTGGTATGTAAGAATAATTACAATATGAGTATAGTTTTGTATGAATGCATGCATAGTACTATTTACAGTCAATTTGGACTAGCATGTTTTATAATTTTATTTGATTTTTACATAATATACTATACTAAAAAATATTTTTCTATTATGTTTCTTAGTAATAGAAATTGAATATATCACAACATTTAAATACATCGTCTATCATATTAATTTTATTATCTGCTTATATGAATACATATATGTATACGCATGTGCGCGTTCAGAAATTCAAATCATGATGTTATCACTTATCAATATATTACATGTGCGCGCATTAATCTGCATGTTCATACATTCATATATACTTATATGTACATATATTTGTATACACTTCCGAACAAATAATGCACAAGCATACAAACATACACATGTGAATATGTCACCAACAAAAAATTAAAATATTATTCTACAAAAACAACTATTGTCTAAATAGCAGAAGCATCACAAGTCAATAAGGCAGCCGAATTGGTGAAGCCCAAATATAGTAAATTTTACAACAAAAACGATTTCATTCATAAACGCAGACGCATATTCCACAAAAGACCTCGCTACGATGGCAAAAGCTAAAAATCATGAACTGAACATCTTCTGGTGTTTGTTATAAGAAAGGAGTGTGAAAAGTGGCAAAATAGCTGTTGTCGATATACAATATTTGTCAATTCTAAAATAAGTATTTTTCCATGGCTCGCAAAAATCAGCGTCGATACATACATAGCTCATACATATGCATACATATTTACGCTAGTTTGTAGGTGAGGCTGTTACAGCGGCAAGAGAAGCGGTGACAATCGGCGGCCATTCTTTAATTTTTTTCGGCACAGCTTGGCTTTTCCACCAATGTTGTGACGCTTTGTCGTCGCGTCAGTGCTTCGACAGATTGAGTCTTTGACAAAACGTGAGTTTCGGCCATTGGTTGGCCGTGACAATGGAGATGCGAAAGATGCGTGCGACACTTGCTTTATGAATATATGTACCTATGTATGTATGTGGCTCGCACCCAGTTAGAACAGTGACGGTCATGTTACCTAGTGAGATGCCGGTAACGCGTGCTGGTTTAATTGTCACTTTTTCCTATCACCTTCTTAAAGGCGAATCAAGAAAGCTCCCAAAACTTTTGTATACATGTGATTTTTTATCACCTTCTCGCTCACATATTTCCTGCTGTAATAAAACTATATCCTTCTTTCTCAAACTTTCATTAAATTTGAGACAAATCAACAAAACTGCTTTCAGGAAAGCGTGAAGGTACATTCTGCAATAGCCTAGTGGGTAAACCACTCGCTTGTTATTCCTTCAACCTAAAGTTCGAAACTCTAAAATATAATTTTTTTTTTTTAATAAATATTTTTTTTTTATTAATTTTAATAATAATTAAAATAATTTTATTTATATTAACATTAAATTCATCTTTTGACATTTTTTTAATAATATAAAAATTATTTCTATAAATTTTATATAGATAAAAAAATATTATATACATATACATATCTTTAAAAAAATATTACAATATTATATTTATCTTTCTTCAGCTTTTCGCTTCCTATATGTTTTTTGCTTAAATCTATGGTGACTCATTTCGATGGACTTCGCATTTGTTGCTCGAAATTTGCAAGTCCACAAGTGATGAAAGAATCTA
>CM050322.1:71568443-71645530 GCA_027475135.1 Bactrocera correcta | reverse complement strand
GTGGTTTTCATGTGTGTCTGCGAAATACTTGCTGGTTTCTTCTAACTTTATTGTATTTATGATCGTATTCTGCAAAGGGTAGAGTAAAATTGGAAATTTATTTTCTTTAAATCAAAAGGTAAACATTAGATTTAAGCGAAACTAATTTGGTTAATAATAAATATATGGTTTTTACAATAACAGCTTTCAGAGATGCCAAAAAAAATCTCAGTTATTTAGATCAAATAGACGGCAAATTCAGATAAGACGAAATGAGACGGTCGACGAGAGTTCAAATCGCGTAGAGAATGTAAGGATACAAATGATGCAGAATAGACAAGGGGAGATTGCTTTCAAATCAGCGTTTAACTATAGACAAGATTGTAATTATTTAGACCATTCCCTTTTATTCATTGGTCGAATGAATGGCATTTGCAATTTTTGTAAGGCTAAAAAGTGGGTGCAAGAGGCACCAGGTATGTGTTGTAGCAAGAGCCATGTAAAACTAATGGATATAGGTGAGCCTCCGCAGACAATCAAAGCGCTGCTTACAGGGGAGCATCAGTCGTCCTGTCACTTAAAAAAATATAAGCAGGACGAGAGTTATGAGTGACTTATAGAGTTTGGTTTTTGTTCGTCGAGAGAGGACTTTACTTCTCAATTGTCTACTTAGTCCGAAGTGGCACCTGTTGATAAGAGCTATCCTGCCTTGGATTTCCAGGCTGACATTGTTGGTGGTGTTGATAGACGAAATCAACTACGACATCAAAGTTATGACTGTCAACAGTGACAGGAGATATTTCTTTTTTTCCTTGTTCACTGCCAGACCCATTTGTTTTGCTTCCTTGTTCAGTCTGGAGAAAGCAGAACTAGCTCAATATCTTCGGCATACACCAGCAGCTATACACTCTCATAAAAGATTGTACCTGCTCGATTAAGTTGTACAGCACAAATTATTTTCTCCAGCAGTAGATTGAAGAAGTCGTACGATAGGGAGTCGCCTTGTCTGAAACCTCGTTTGGTAGCGAACGGCTCGGAGAGATCCCTCCCAATCCTGAGGGAGCTTTTGGTGTTAGTCGACGTCAGTTAACACAGCCGTAATAATAGTTTTACGGGGATATCAAATTCAGACATCGTGACATAAAGGCAGCTCCTTTTCGAGATGTCGAAAGCAGCTTTGAAATCAACGAATAGGGGATGTGTTTCGATTCTCCTTTCACGGGTCTTTTCCAAAATTTCTGGTCGGTTGTTGATTTGCCAGGTCTAAAGCCACACTGATAAGGTCAAATCAGTTTGTTGACGGTGGGCTTTAATCCTTCACACAATACGTTCGATAGAACCTTATACGCGATGTTGAGGAGGCTTATCCCACGGTAGTTGGCGCAGATTGTGGGGTATCCTTTTTTAGGCATTGAGCAGAGCACACTTAAATTCCAATCGTTGGGCATGCTTTCGTCCGACCATATTTTATAAAGAAGCTGATGCATGCTCCTTATCAGTTCATCGCCGCCGTGTTTGAATAGCTTTCCCTCCATTATTTAAGTATGCTTTGGGCATCGGTCACAAGATAACCTTTGGGGGTTCTACAAGAGTATGCTCCGGTCTTGTTACCTTCAGTTAGCCGTCGCATGTTTTCGTAGAATTTTCGAGCATTACCCCTGTCGGTCAGCTTATCAAGCTTTTCATACTCATGCGTTTCGGCTTCTTTCTTTTTCTGTCTGCAAATGCGTCTCACTTCCCTCTTCAACTCTCGGTATCTAGATAAAATTCCAACAAATTAAGTAAACCGAATTGTGATCTTCTCTTTGGTATGATTGCTCAAAATATGTTTTTAGGGAGCTATTATTCACACAAATTAATCGTGGCTAGTTCCTTCATACCTTGCATCAACGCATCTTTTAACTATATCCTTATTAAAATGAGATGTTAAAACGAGATAATAATAAGTTATAATTCATTTGGTAAGGTGATACTTACAACCAACACATTTATGCTGTAAAATCCCTTTCCATTTAGATTCAAATGTTTGTTTTCGCACGGAGCAGTTGGAATTCCCGATCTTGTTAAAATTTCCTTCGGGTTGTTTGTGTTTCTTCTTCCGTTATGTCCGTTTTGATCCAGACACTGCAAAAAAAAGACTCCGAAATTGGGAGCATTTGTGTGAAAATCAACAAAACGGTGGGCCAAAAACTTAAGGACGCCAAAAACTTAAGGACGCAACCTAATTTTAACATCGGTGAATAAGCGATAGCACATACATAAATGTATCCTTTGGTTAATCGAAAGTTTTCCTAAAATCTGATTTAAAAAACGTATGTAATTTGTGAGTATGCACTTTTATACCAATAGATACTTACAATACTGAAGAAAGTCCCATAGGATTTGAGAGATCCCTGATGAACCGTCGCTGCTTTAGTAATTTGATTTTGGTTGCTTTCGTATGTGAACAAATAACATCATATATTTTCATTTTGTTGAAAATGCAAAATAGACGAAAAATACTGCGAAAAACAAATGGAATGAAATTTTTAAAAGTTCTAGGAGTCAAAACTGGTTAAACTTACCCAAAATTTTAACACTTGAAAGAAATTATTAAAGCTTGTGGTTCAGAAATTGTGTTTAAATTTTAACTAGAGCGATATATCTATTTTAAATAATTTTGTTAGACATTTATGTTTAAATTTCAATTAAAATAAACAAGTATAACCAAATTTGGTTTTAAGATTATTCTCCAAAAAATAGTAGGGAACTTGATTTGTTAGAGATAAGAATTGATCCGGCTTTACATGGCAGCTTTTTGAAAGAACTCCCACATATCTTGGATTCAAATCTGGAGTTAAAGCAGTCCTCTCCAGCAATACAATTATCCGAGAATTAAAGAATGCCTTTTTCTTCTCTGCTACGTAGATCGCTGCATTTGAAAATTCTTTCATCAGCATGCAAATTACCAGCAAAATTAGGAAGTTCATTTCCAACAAGTCAGTGTAAATTTCTGCATATATTTTTATCGGCATGTAACATTTTTGCGACTTCGCTTTTGATGAAAATGTTGCCCAAGATCATGAGAGACCCTCCACCATAAAGGGGTTATGGCGTACCTACGTGGGCGTCTCAAAATCCTTTAATATTTATGAAGAACACCTGCTAGATCCAAAATAAATTTATTGTAATTACTGTGTTGCAATATGCATATACCTGACGTTGCTTTAGACGTGTCTTAAGCACTCAATTTTCATATTTAAGTTACACATATTTTCTTAATATTTGATGCACACGTTGTTTAGTTACATCTAGATCAAGTTGCTAGCTACGACTAGCTAGCTAGCTATGACTCATTACGCTTAGTAACACCAAATTTGTCTGAATTTTCCATAAAATTGTTTATTGTGTTCCTATCCCTTTTTACAGAAAAAAATTGGACAACTTTCATGCCTGATTAGCTCATTCCTTTCACCAATGCACGCTACTATCTGGCAATTCAGTTCCACCTTTCATTTTACTAGAATTTCAAAAAATTTAATTCATTTTCTTGTCTTAAATCTATACCCACGCACTGCACTTACTTTTAAAATTTAATCTCCGTTTTTTATAATGATACAGGGCTTATCAAGAAATTAGTGGGACTAATTTCCTTCCGCCGCAACTGTACTTCGGGCATCGACTCGATTCGGTAAAGGGCGTTCCTATCTAACCAACGAGAGGCTGGTTAGTTGCCTGCGAGCACCTGGAGAGTAGGGAAAAACATTTTTGCGTGAGGTGTTTCTGTGAATGGTACTTGCCGAAAAGGCAAAATTCTTTAGAGCAGAGGTACGCGATTAAACTCTGTGTGAAACTCGGTAAATTTGCGACAGAGACGTTTGATATGATCAAGCAGGCTTACCCAGCCGTTGCTTTTGCTAGAAGTAGTGTGCTTCGGTAGTACCAGGCCTTTTTTTTACATCAAAGGCATTGTCTAACATGAATTTGTTCTTCCTGGACTAACCGTCAATGCCAAGTTTTACGTGGAAGCTCTCAGGAGAGTCAAAGGATGGGTCAATTGGACAGCCGATTGGAAGTTGCATCACGCCAACGCCCGGGTCAAAAGCATAGATTACAGACTCGTTGTCGATAATAGTACGTTTCATGACATTCTGCTTATCGTCACGCTACATTTTCGCGCTACATATATACAGCGTTCGTTAGAGCCGAGGTACGCGATTAAATTCTGTGTGAGGCTCAGTAATTCTGCGACAGAGACGTTTGATATGATCAGATGCTGCTTTAGCAAGAAGTAGTGTGCTTCGGTGGCATCAGGCCACCAAATTTTCACAATTTTTATGACATTATGATGACCAGAAATTGCGGCGGGTGGAAGTGTGCCAAGAAATTTTGAACATGTGTGAAAGTGTCCTCCCGATTTTTGAATAACGTAATTACAGGTGACAAACCTTTGGGTATGATCCCGAGACAAAAAGGCAATCTTCCGAGTGGCACATGCCATTTTGAGACGACAGAGGGGATCCAAGCAGCATGCACCTCGACTCTCAAGCATATTCCAGTGACACCTTCAATGCTTAGAATTCGCGCTGGTAGTGCTGCATCGACGCAGAAGGAGCCTATTTTGAAAGTTTTTAAAGAATTGTAGCGATTGGTACAATTTTTTTAAATCGGCTCAGTCCTATTACTTTCCGTACAAACCCTGTATGTTTACTTGGCACCAGCTAGAACACAAATAGTTAATTTTGCATTTAGAAATGTTGTATACATAAGATGCGACTTACTTCATTAAAAATAACCGTACAATGAATACGGTTCAGGCATGCTTTTTTTAAACGCTAAGCCATAAAGTATTTATAAGAAAGTATATATGTATACGAAATGTTCACAAGTTATAGAGAAAAGTTTGTTTGACTGATACTATCAGTAAATATACCTGACTTAGATATAATTGCTAGTAGTGGTAATATTTTAGCAAGAAGTTCGAAAGCTATTTTGATAGCTTGTATTTCATACTAGCTGACCCATCAGCCATTATTCTGCGTGAAATTATGTGTTTTGAAATGAAAGGACAAAAATTGATATTGTTTTGAAAATCATTTATTTGCGATTTTTCTAAATTTTTTTCAATGTAACGCAGCTTGATAAACAACATTTTTTGGTTTCTGTTTCGGTGCGTAAATGCACAGAGAAGATGGTTTTCCAACTCGTGAGCACGCCAAGTATATCTGGCCGTGCGAAAAACATATAATTTCCAAATTTATGTCACACACTATGCGACTATCCTGTTGATCGTCATCTAAAATTAAATTTTTCTGGAAACGGAATACGTTTGAACTGACATGGCAAATCGTTAGAACTCAAAAGAAATCCGCAGAATCAAGCATTCTGCCTCTTATATTTGATAGTTGCGTCACAATTAGATTGCGAAACATCATAACGACAGATCCAACTTTGAGACGCAAATGATGCGGTGGCATACCAAGCCTTTCTAAAGAATTTAGAAATTCCACTGGATAATTCACGGCTTCGTCTTCATTGTCAAGACGATCGATCGATTTTTATGACCGCAAGTCTCTTGAAATTTGACTTTGAATCTTCCAGTTTAAGTCAACAACATCGGTATTTGTGGCAGCTAACATTGCTCATATACTCAAGAAATTGTACTTACGATTATTTGGCCAATGTTCGTATAAACATTCGCGATGAGCCCATCTTTCGTGAATTGATAAACGACGGATGGAATTGATATCAAACCGGCATTGACCCATTTCCAATTTTTAGCTTATACGATGTGTTCGGCAATATAATTTTTGGTCGTATCCCATAACTGAAGGCTGATCATCATGAAAAGTGTGAGAACTTCAGTGGCATTCGAAGCAGCTATCGTATCTCTCAAAAGGTTGTACACACCGTACCATTCACAGTATGCAATGACTCAAATGAATTTGAAGCGCGCACATTAATCAATAACAACCGAAGGTAAAAGAAATCGTCGTTTTTCGAGTGGATTGTGTAAATTCGTCCTAATGCATTGATTGAGAGCACACCTGCGTGTCACTCTACTGGTTGGCCTTGCTTTCTGCGTAAATATTTCTTCGAAGAATTCCATATATTTCCATGCATATCAAGGTATTTCCGAATAGAGCCATGTTCTCGCAAACGGATTACAGACGAAAGTTGAGAAAAAACTCATAAACGTTAGTTTTGTTGTTGGCGGTGTTTCCACTGGCTGTACTGTATTCTATGAGTTGAAATAGACTCTTTGATCATTCTCCAAATTAACTGCGAGATGAACAGCAGTCAGAAAAACTTCATGAATTGCAAAAGCAAATATCCTACAAAGCGCTTTATTGCAGTTCATGTTGCTTCCTTTGGTGACCAATTTACAAATTTATTTTATCGATAACACCAAACTGCTATACTAAATCGATATTCTCTCTTCAAAGTTGAATGCTGAATATTCTGTTATCTGGTGAGCGACGCCGATCGAGTTGATATCCATTATTTACAGTTGGTGTTTCCGTAAGAAAAGCACATAGATAGTGTTTCGTGCATTTATTGTCAGACATACAAATCGAAAAGGGATTGTAGTGTCCGCAAAGTCCATGCACCACATTGGTTTCCACCACTTCATATAAGACTGGATCTTTCTGTACATGAGGAGTTTACGGAGAAATTTCATCAATTTGATCTGGTGTAACCATCATCCAAAGAAAAATGTGTGTGTGCGGAAAACCTCTATTTTGCCACTCAACAGAGTAAGTCTAGCATCCAATAGCACCACATATACGTTTCTTCAAGATAAAGTCAATCAAACATCGTAACTGTTGTTTGAAAAGTCATGCAGTGACATCGTTACGATCGCTTGCTTATTGACCGCGATCCTGACCGATATGATGGCGACCTCTTGGTGGCTTCGTAACAAACTTCAATCTGCAATTGACCCCTTTGTGTGAAACATACGTCAAGTTTTCACTGAATAATTTTCCTTTTGAATAGCGGGAAAAAAAAAACGAAGCGACCGAAATTGAACTATTCAAATAATTTACAAATCAAAATATTAAAAAACAAAACAAACAAAAATTAAAAAAAAAATTGTATGGAAAAAAGAAACTTTTTGGAATTATCAAATACTAGCTGACCCCGCAGCCGTTGCCCTGCGTGAATTTATGTGTTTTGAAATGAAAAGAAAGTTGAATTTATATTGTGTTGAAAATCATTTATTTTTTTTTAATGTAGCGCAGCTTGATAAACAAATTTGTTTGTTTTCTGTTCTGGTGTGTAAATATACAGAGAAGATAGGTTTCCAACTCCTGAACACGCCACGTATATCTGGTCGTGTGAAAAACATGGCTTTTCTAGATTTATGCCACACTTCCATCTATCTATCCTTTTGTCCTGTTGCCATCACAAATGCAATTTTCTCTGGAAGCGGAATATGTTTGAAATGAAATTACTGTCCCCTTATATTCGGTAACTGCGTTACAATTATTGGGGTCCTTTACACAGTTTCCGTAAATAAATGAAGATTGTGAAACATACTAATGACAGATCTAACTTTGAGATGCAAATTGTGCTGCGGCATACCAAGCCTAATCAAAGAATTTAGAAATTCCACTGGATAATTCACGACTTTGTCTTCATTGTCAAGACGATCGATCGATTTGTATGAGTGCAAACCCTTCTGAATTTGACTTTGAATCTTCCAGTTTAAGTCATTAACATCGGTATTTTTGGCAACTAAAATTGCGCGGGCTTTCAACCAATCGCAGTTATGACAATTTGCCATTGTTGCGATAAACGTGATGAGTTCTTCTTTCTTTGCACTGAATTGTGTTTCGTGCAATTATTGTCAGACATACAAACCGAAGAAGGATTGTGGTGTTCGCAATGTTCATGAACCATATTGGTTTTTACCACTTCGTATAATTCTGGATCTATCTCTGGATCAGGAATTTCCGCAAAAATGATTGCATCAATTTAATCTAATGTAACCACCATCCACCATTAAAAAAAAAAGAAGAAGCGGCAAACCTCTATTTTGCCCCTCAACAGAGTACATCCAGCATCTAACAACAGGTTGATTTAAGATAAAGTCCATCAAACATCGTAACTGTTGGTTGAAAAGTCGTGTTGTGACATCGTGACGTTCGCTGAGTAGCTATCTCGGTCCATAATTTAGCACGTACTATATGTCATCGCATCCTGGGAGTGCTTCCTGCATTGCCTTGCCTTAGGCTGCCATAAATTGATGCCAAACAGAACGCCGACCGATCTTAGCGTGACCTCTTCGTGGCTTTGTAACAAATTTCAATCTGTAATTGATCTTTTTATGTGAAACACGCATAAAGTTTTCACTGAATAATGTTCAAAAATTTTTCTTTTGAATAGCTGGATTAAAAAAGCAAGCGACCGAAATTGAACGATTCAAATAATTTAAAAAATCAAAATATTGAAAAACAAAACAAACAAAAATTAAAAAAAAAATTATATGAAAAGAAGTTATTTTTTGGAATTTTCCAATTTTTCGACCTTTCCTAAATAAAAGTATAAGGTATTTTTATTTCTAAACCTTCCCCGATCCACAAGGTACACATTAAAAAAACAATTATCAAATTTGTTTCAGTCGTATGAAAGCTATGAGCGTACATACATTTTGGCGATTCATTTTTATTTATATAGATTCCGACTTTTCATGAAAAGTATAAGATATTTTTATTTCTAAACCTTCCTTGATCCACGGCGAACAACCTCTGACAATTTCATCAATATTGGTTCAGCCGTTCTCTTAGCGTTACTAACGAACAAACATTCATTCGTTTGTATGAGAAAAAGAAACGGGCTGTTTTTAAGAGTTTTCCGGAAATTACTCGAATTTTTCTCTCCGTAAAAACCATCCTTGAACCTCAGCGAAAATTTAAAAAAAAGAATTATCAAATTTGGTTCAGTCGTATGAAAGTTATGAGCATACACTAGTAAATCATTTAGCAAAGCGATTTGATAAAGACTGCAGCAGTGTCGGCGAAAATTTAATTCTGCATGAAGGAGGACATTTTTAAAAGTGAGAATTTTTAAAATAATTGTAACAAAAATTATCAATCTGTAAATGAACTACTTTTCAGCGATTGTTAAGTGAAATATTTTTGCAAGAAAATTTCTTTAGTTTTAAACCAACATCAGGTGAGTAATTTTTACATATGCGAAGTTGCTTGTGAGCAACTTTGGGCAAATGTGGTATACAATTTCTATGACTTTAATTATGAGGCCTCAAGATTAAGGTTTGTCAAATGAGGACATACAACGAGTTTTAAACTTCGATTGGGATGTTTCAACTGATGAAGAAAGTGGTGATGAGATAGAGGATGTGTCTGCAGTGCTGGAGCAGAATTTGGAAGGGATTATGGAAAGAGGGGAAAGTATAGAAATCGGACTTCTTGACAATATAATTACGGAAGACAACGAGCATGAATCTTGTTCTAGTAAAGAGTTTTGCATCGAAAAAATTGATTCGAAGGCATTAAAATGGAGATCAAAGCCATTTGAAGCTCCTGAAAGTGTGTGAAAGGCAGATGTCGACTTGGAAATTCATGACGTCATGATGCCCGTGGAATATTTTTCACAATTTTTTGACTGTCGTGCTATTGATATGATCACGCAGCAAACTAATTTGTATGGACTTCAAGAACTGGGCCTTGAACTTAAATGTACCAGTGTAGAAATAAGACGATATATTGGTACTCTACTGTACTTAGGTGTTTTAAAACTACCCCAATTTAAAATAGCATGGTCTCAAAATATTAAGCTTACCGCGATAACAGAATCAATACCTCGTGATAGATTTGAATTAAACAGTGTTTACATTTTAATGATAACAGCAAGACGCCTAAAAAAGAAGATTTAAATTATGACAAGCTATACAAGATACGTCCACTGCTCGATATCATCAGAGAAAACTTCAATAAACTCCCTCAAGAAGAACATCAAAGCGTTGATGAGCAAATAATTGCGTTCAAAGGTATGTACTTACATATGTGTTGTATTTTTGTTATTACTTTTGCTTACAGGACGATCAACGTACAAACAATACAATCCAGCCAAGCCTCACAAATGGGGGTTGAAAATGTTTACGCGTGCTGGAACGTCTGGACTTGTATATGATTTCACGCTGTATGTTGGAGAAGGCAACTGTCAATCATAAGGATTGGGATTTTCCTCGGATATAGTTCTCTATTTAGCGAAAACTATTCCCAAACACAAGAACTTTAAACTTTATTTTGATAACTGGTTTACATCAGTAAGCCTTCTGATTGCATTGAAGGAAATGGGCATATTCGCCACTGGTACTATACGTAAAAATCGAATAAGCAACTGCCAGTTACTTTCAGAAGCGGAACTCAAAAAACGTTGAAGAGGATCTTATGACATGAAATGTGAAACCAATCATAATATTGTATGTGTAAGGTGGTTTGACAATAAGCCGGTCCAACTTATATCATCGCATATAAATCATCAACCAGTTGACATTTGCAAATGTTGGAACCCAAAAGAAAAAACATACGTAGATGTCCAAAGACCTGCGATAGTTGCTAACTACAACAAAGGCATGGGAGGTGTGGATCTAGCGGACATGTTGATGGAACTGTACAAAGTTAACCACCGCTCAAAGAAGTGGTATATACGATTTTTTTTTTTTGGTGTCTGGGAACGTCTGTTACAAATGCGTGGCTGCTTTATAGAAAACATTTAAATTTGCTTCATCCGAAACAGAAACACATTCCTCTATTAAAATTTCAACTGGAAATTGCTGATGCCCTTTTGCAATCTACGTCTTCTGCAGTTTCTATGCAAAGAAAGCGAGGCAGACCGTCCAACGCAGAGAGGAATGATAGCGATACAAACTCTCCGTCGAGCAGTGTGCCATCGAATAACACGAAAAAGTACAGAAACCAGCCGAACCCTCCAGAAACGAAACGATATGATAAGACGGAACATTGGGTAGTATTCGGTGAAAAAGGGCGCTGCAGGTTATGCAAGACAGGAACTCCAATGTTCAAGTGTCTTAAATGTAAGGTCCATCTTTGCTGCAATAACAATAAAAACTGTTTTTTGTCTTTTCATACCTAATTTTTCCCCAATAAATAAAATAAAATGCGATTAGAAAAAAAAAAATATTAATAAATTTTATACCACCATTGCCCAACATTGCTCACAGGCAACATTCTGTAGCGCTCAAACGGGTGGGAGTGGCGAGTTGAAAATTTGACTATACTTTTCTAGAATAAATATAATGAGATTAAAACTGAAAAAAAAATTTTAAGATTACAGGAACAAAATCAAGGTCGAAAGAGTTAAATACACGATGTTTATGAGCAAAGTTGATATTATGTTGTCGATTCAAAAGTCTTGTTTTAATGCGTGGAACTGAGAGTACAAATACCGTCAAATGTTTGACAGAAAGTAAGTGGTCAACTTTTATATGGGAAAATGGAATTGTCGTCTTACTCTATCTTACTCACAATTTTTCCTTATTTGCTCATCGTTTAGACCTACCCCGGACTACGACAAACATTTTAAAACCAAAATCAGCTCAATCGGTGCAGCCGCTCTCGAGTTTTAATCAGACTAACGAACAACAATTCATTTTTATTATATAGATATTTCTGGGACTACGCAAATGTGAATTAAATCTTTCATAGAGCTTACAAAAAGATCTAGTCATGAAAATTGTTAGACAGCAATAATCGACTTATCATGTTGAACAGCGCAGACGTACGCAAGCAGCACGTCAGACAAAAATCAGAACGAGAGTAACTTCTGCAAAAGCTGATGCTCGGCGTCAGGAAAATGCTATCCGCATAGATTCCCAGCACGAATCAAAGTAACAACTAGAGTCGACTTTTCAGCGTCAAGAAAATGCACAGCTCATGGTCACTCAGCTAATGGCTGATAGCGTGCTTCTGTAACAGCAGATGAAAAATGCTCGACGAGTCGTCCAGGGTCAAGCAGAGTATCGGCAAATATTTACCAGAAATTCTTAGGGACATTTGAAAAATGTGGTTTTGAATACAACGCGACAGTGGATTACAACAGCCTCATTAAAATTTGATGTATAAAAAATGTGTGTCGCCAATGGGAGCATTAAAATGGATTGAAGAAAGAGAGGGAATGTGATGCTCCGGGGACAAAGTATCCATTCGTATTTTAGGAGAAACTTCGGAACCCTTAAAAACATTATTTACAAGTGAAATTGATGAATCTCGATAATTTCTAAGCCGTGTAATAAATACAACACATACTTTCATTCCGCCATTGAGGGAATCGCAATGCCTGGGATTTTCCTGTTCACAGTTGAAGGTCAAGTACATTACAAAATAAGATCAATGTTGCCACCACTTAATGAACAGCCACAATTTTTACAGGTGTTTTTTGGGAAACTATGAGGCGGAGACTGACAGACGGTATCAAATCATTGAAGGCGTGGAGCGACCAATTGTTCTTTAAATTTGAATGGTCTTACAAAACCATAACATCTTTGTCCATGAATTTAAGTCCACCTTAGAGAATGTGACCGTTTATAGTTCCAAAGCAGAGTGTGTACCAAGGGTGGGGCATGCCTACCGCTACAACTCACCGGTGGTCGTCGACGTGACGTTTGCGGCCGCTGACCCAACAACACCGAGAGATAGTACGATGAGTTTCTCGTCAGGATTGCAGATGCTCATCGCTGTGATACCCTACACTACGCATTTGCTATAAGGGAGAAAAGGGATATAGAAAACAAACTTGCATGGAATTTTACTCACTCCATTTTAATTAGTTCCAACGCTGTAGAACACTACTATCTCAGTTTTTGGTGACATATATATTTAAAGATGGAGAGCGAGCGACTGCGCCACATAGCTCTGGACCTGAGCAAGTTGTGTGGTGAGAGCTACGTACACATCCAAGACGAAATTGCAAACGACTTTGGTAATAGCGATCTTTCCGACGCCTTTCGTACACAGTCCCCGCTATTTGCATCAGTATGCTCAAGATGCATTTAATACTTATGTAAGTAATTGCGGGCGGTCGAACATATTCATTACGATGACATGTAACCTAACCTGTACGTTCAGTTACTTCATTCGCTTAGAGTACTAAAATATTGTTAATTTTTACAGCCGGGCACATTTTTGGTTTAAGCGAAAATGTAACATACTTACACTTTTGTTCATTTACATTTATTTACCAGTTGGCTAGCCATCCTTCGACAGAGCTTAAGTGCTCGGCTGATATTCTTGATGCTGTTATTTGGCATTTGTTATGGCTCACTAAAGCTGTGTCGTCCGCAAAAATTGAAGTTAATACATTATTAGCTGTTGGAGATTTGCTATTAGTAATTTTATTTACTTTCTCTATCAACGCGATTTATCTACATATATTTTTGATTACAGCGAAATCAATTATATTTGGTATTTTGTTACGATTACTATGCCAATATTTTGGCTTACCAGGAAATATTATTTCAAGGTAAAGCCTTTAAATCGAGGTGGGCAGCATATGGCTATCAGGTTTAAGTCACCACCTCGATATTTTAGGGAAATTGTATGGCTTACAACTGTGATGTAGCATGAGATTCTGGAGCATAGCGGTCTAACTGATTATTTACCAGCAATTGCATTTGTGCACTGTTGCCTTTCACCACATTTGCATAGCTTCCTTGTGTGGCCTTATTTTTACTATAACCCGGTTTTGGACAGTGGCTTCAATATTTTCGCTTTGAGGAATATTTATCATTTGATTAGGTCGTACTTTAATTCCGGCAGACAGTTTTAAGTCTTTATATACAAGACAATCCCTACAGCAAATCACTTCACAGACACTACGTGTGATGCAATATGATTTCGTGCGTCCATACTCCTGGCAGTTTGTGCACGGTATTCCACCATTTCTATTATGTGGTTCCTTGACGGACATTTTGCTATGAAGGAGATAGATTAGATGGCAAATCGGATGCGTTTCGTTTTTTTTTGGTTGATTAAAATTTGGCATCAATTCTATTTTAAACATTGGTTGGGGGACTTTGTTTCTGTTAAAAATATTTACTACTGATATAATACTAAAACCACTTTCTTTCTGTGCTTCTTTAATATCGTAAGAGTCTATCGAGGACTCTATACCTTTTATGGCAACTACTAGGCCCTTTGAATTCTTCAGTTAGCAAGAGTAGTAATTCTTGTTACTATTGGCAAGTAATTTACAACATCTGTGAAACTTTTTTCAGTGTATGTTTGAATTTTTGTTTCATATATGTAACCTTTTTTCAAAGGCATTAAGTGAAAATTGGATCTTTCAATGTTCTCCTCTCCGAGGCCCGAAACCGCCGAACTGCGGTTTCATATCAGTGACCGAGTAACTTACGGCCAGATTTCAAGGGCATTCTGATGTATAGGCGTTCTTTCAGTGTTTTTGTTCTGGTATGAACTTGTTGCCATTTGTTTCTGAACATAGTACCTCCAGAGCCTAGAATTTTTTTTACTACTGAATCTATAGTTTTAAATTCTTTCTCAGTTTGGTATAAAGTGATTTTTTCTTCGGAAGGAGGACATATTTTCCAGACAATCCGTCCTAAAAGAGTCTTCTGTAGCGTTAATTGATTAGGGTCATTTCGATTTGGCCAAACGCTAGCAGGTCGAAAAAAGTTTCTACACGCAATAAAACATCAATCTTATGGGATTTTTGGAATTCTCGATCAGCCAATTCAATATTTAGCGAAAATTTCCAGCTATTAACATTGATGTCATGGTCTGGATGATTATCCCAAATGCATCGCATAATCCAGAATTATGCTGAATTTGGCTCCCACGTACGTACTGGTATTTCCAATTCCTTTAATATTTAAGGTCCCGGTTTGGCATCAAATCCGCAGTTTTTGAACCAAATTCTCCGTTATAAAATTGACTTGTGATCCAGCAAAATTCTTGCGGGCAGGTATTCTCCACAGCTGGTTCTCACAAGAATAACTTCTGTAGCTAACATTACCCGATCCGGCACACCTGTTGTATGCATTGCATATATAGTGGTTGTTGTTGTTTGCGGATGAGATTCAGCAGCAAACGAAGGTTTTTGGCGCAGTGACATATGATGTGATCGATTGCACACACGGCATCGATGCACTTTGCACTTAGAGACCGTATGTCCCTCATGCAAATAATTTATGCATAAGGACACCGATTGGACAAACTCAAATCTCTGTTGCACAGAGAGAGTTTTAAAAGTGGGGCAAGCAGTTATGTAGTAGTCCTTTGTTTTACACTGCTAACAAATAAGCTGATTTGTATTTGCAGCTACTAACGTCGATTTGGTCCTGTTCGATTTAGTTCCTGCCATATGACTCGTACTGATTGTAGCTCCGGGCTTCGTCCTCGAACATAACACTCCTCCCGCTGATAACTGTTGAAATCTTCTATTCAGGGTGGCTTCACAGTCCTTCTACAATGGTAGCTTGCCGTAATCCAGCTGTTCTTCCCACCTTAATCGGGTGGTATAGTTAACTTTTGTCTTGACTATGTCATGGGCAGTCCATTGCGAGCGATGATCGATGATGATCAAAAAGTTTCAAAATTGTATTGAAGAACATCAAACATTTATTATCGTAAACCTTTTTGAGATTTGCCAACGTCTTCGGATAGATTTCATAGGACATTTGAAACGCTCTTACCGTGTTCAGAGCCTTACCAGATAGACAATTAACAGAATGGGTAAATTTTTCAATATCTGGCATATTTGGATCATTGTAAACCAAACTCCCAACCAAACTCTTGAAATTTTAAAACTCCGTATGTTCGACAGATTAATTTTTGGGAGCCATGAGCTTTGAAGTATAATGAATGATGTGTTCGCAATAGATGTTCTACTTTATGCTAAAACTGTTTTAATTATAAATTTTGTTTCTACAATTTTGTCCGCCGACTCTTCTCGGGCCATGTCACCTTTCTCAATCTCTGCAATATTGGATTGACCTTTCATCAATTTTCACTATGTGAATTTAATATGTCGAGTCGACATTCCAAATTAATTGAATCTCACGACATAGTTTTCTCCAGAAGGCCCGTCTTTATACGAAAAATGCTAATTTTCGCCACCGTTCCTTGATGCTTTAATGATTTTAAATCGATTAGCTCCTTACTTGGATTGAGGTTGGCGGTAGTTGTCTTTGACTTGCTCATTTTTACTTGTTTAAATTAAAATTCCGCAAAAGGACGACATCGGTTGGCAACAGATATATTAGAAATCGATTACTTAAACGAAACAACTATATATATATGTTTAATTTATACGATAATAAACGCTACCAGAAATCGCTCGATTTTGTTTTTATATCAAAATATATGCATTACTTATTATGCACTTTTTGCTTTTGCAAATTATAAAAAAAGTCGTACCTTAATATTTTAATGATGCGATCAAAGACGCTATACGAAACCCTTTTTCCACGTCATTACGAGGTTTGACAATTAAGTAATGGGATTGATTTTATAGCCGTGCTTGTGTTAAACTTGTTTCCTTGAAATTCCATCTTTCTTTTACCGGCATCCCTCCCCTCTCCATTGATATATATACAAATGCTCTAGCTTGTTTGGTTCGCCTGCTGTGTCAAGTTGAGTAGACGTGTGTTTGTAGTGCTCGTCGCGAAAATGCAAAACCGAAATCAAGAGCAACGCGTCCTGGTAAAATTTTTAGCCAGATTGGGCGAAACAACTTCAGAAACGTACACTAAAATTGTAATAGTGTATGGTGACAGTGCTCTCAGTCGTGGAAACCAAACGCCAAAGCTCACAATGGTTGTCTCCGCGCGCCCCCCGCCCGAAAAAAGCTTGCATGATTATTGCCATTTTTGATAGCCGTGGGATCGTCCATAAAGAATTCGGGAAAGCTGTGAATCAAGTCTACTATTGCCATGTACTCGAAAGATTGCGAAAACGAGTCATCAGGGTGCGCCCAGACATCGCTCGTAACTGGATCCTTCATCACGATAACGCGCCGTGCCACACGGCCCTCAGCGTGTCCCAGTATTTGGCCTATAAAGGGATCCCCGTACTGCAACAGCCGCCTTATTCGCCCGACATGTCACCTTGTGACTTTTTTTTGCTTCTCAAAACAAAATCGATGGTCAAAGGAACCCATTTTGAGTCTTTTGCGGACATCCAGGCGGCCGTGACGAGGGTACTCGCGGACATCCCAGTCGAAGCGTTCCAGAAATGTTACGAAGCATGGAAAACGCGCTGGAATCGCTATATAGCTGCCTAGGGGACTACTTTGAAGGGGATGCAGAGTTGTGGAATAGTTTTCAAATATACGGTTTTTATGGAATCAGTCTCATTACTTAATTGTCATACCTCGTAATACGTATATACGTGCCCAAGTATTATATATGTATGTATATGATTTATATAAGTATATAAATATATATGTATATACAAATACATGTGAAAAAGGAAGAGTCAAACACTGAAAGGGTGCAACTGTTAATTAGTTTTTTTTTTGTTTGCACCACTTTCAATCATTCGCACTTGTTACCTGTTGTGAGTCCGTAGGCGTTTTCCCTGCGTTCACTTCCCTGGTGCAGAGGATGCAAAGGCAGCTCATTCCCACGAAGGTGTAGGTGTTGACGCAGCAGCAATGGTGTTAGTGGCAGTGATGTTGGCGATATTGTTAGCGGTAGCGATGTTGTTAGCGACAGCGATGCATTTAGGTATGGTCAGTATCGTATTTTTGTTTTGTACACTACGGCAAATTTTTGTTTTTATAACGGGCGTTCAAAAAATATTGCTATAGCGGCACTTAACTTTTTGTCGAAACAGGACAGTATTTTTGCTTTGTACATTACTCAAATTTGACGGTGTTTTTAAACGAGTGTTCCATAAATACTTCTATAGCGGCACTTCACTTTTTACCATTGATGTCTCTTATGGAGATCTTTAAAGTAATCTCCCTTCCATCTAAGGCTGAATTCATGATGAAAAATTTTAAACTTAGATGGAATTAAGATTACCTCAAAGATCCTCAGTGTGTATTTAATAAATACAAAATAAAACTTCATGAAAGTGAAAATGTCTGTAGCAATTGCTTTTACGAATGCTAATTCTCCGGTAACCGGATCTTCTGCTATTTCTGAGAAAAAAGTTGCTGCTAAAAAAGCAGTTAAGCAAAAAACGCCTTCAGGCGCTTCTACTTATCCAACAACTTTTTGATGCATCAATTGAGAATTTAAAAAACGCGGTGGCTCATCACTTTTGGCTATTAAAAAGTTCATCGGTACTGCATACAAAGGTGGGGTGTAGTGCAAGTCGCCTCCAAGTTGGTGCATCCTGGGTCACGCTAAATGGCCTGCGGCCTTCACGGCCTTACAACTCCTTGGACGACCTTTGGCTCTGGACTGGTTTTTGAGAAACTTTTATTCGGATTTGGTAGAGTCCTGGGCTGGTGGCGGTGGCATTCTGCCACCTGAGTATGATGAGGTGACCCTCATCAGAAATGGCTGACGGGCTAATGTGGCAATCGCCCCCGTCCTGTTAAAACCCTGGCAGGCCTCAGAGTAAAACAAGAACGTCGACGGAAAGACGACGAAGGTAGGTGAAGGGTTGTCGAAATCGGCACCTAGATCCATTCCAGATGGGGCTGCTTCTCCTGTGGGCAACTGCAGCAACAGGACAAAGACCCCAGTAGGTGTCTCCTCTTCAGGTAGCAGAATGGGGGGAAGCAAACCCGCTGGCAAGAGAAGTAGCGAATAGTGGAGCCTCCTTACGCGGCAGAATCGCCAGCACTAACAGAGCAACCTCTGATTTATGCAAGGATCCACAGGAGGAAGCAAGGCAGCTTTAACGACGTAGCTGAAGTCAGACCGTCGTTTGGCGACCAAGATCGTGGAACGCTACGGTGGCAAGCATGTTGGTCCGGTATCTGAGCAACACTCTGGCTCACTCGAGTGGGCCAAGAAGGTGCTGAGTGAAGACGATAGGGCAGGACCGGAAGTTAACAGAACGGAACCAGCGGCGAAACGGCAGTGGTCGCAGGAGGGAGAAACCTCCCTGGTGCTATAGTACGTGGGGTGCTCGATCGGTGTAGAGAGGACGGTGCTATCTCCCACGAAGAATGGAAGAGAAATTCATTGAAATTGGTCAAGGAAAACCCTGGGTCATCTCCAAAATGTGTGAGTGCCGTTTGGCACCATGGGAAGCACAAGCTTACAAGATGTGCTGATGAAAGATCGGCCATCTAATATAAGGAGGCAGTCTCTCAGGTGGGGCAGGTTTGGAAGGGAACTAGACTGGAGATCGTGGACAAAGCTGATCTTCTTCTTCAACCCAGGGCACGTCTGGCTGCCGGCCGAACCTTCCACTGCGAATGAGACTGAGGAAATTGTCAGATACTGCAACCCCTCATATCCAATGCAGAACTAGAGAGTTTTAGTGCTAGAGAAAACCGATGAACCATATCCGCAAGCGCTGATAATGCTAAACGCGGAGTTCATCGGTCCCCTCAGCAAAACAAAGGGAGCCATAAGCTATGGTTTTAAAATAGTAGTGCTGAAAGTACTACCAACAGATGCTAGAGCTGATGGCACCCAAGGTGCAGCTGCGGTGGATGCGACAGAGGGCGTTGACGGTCAAACGACCGTGGAAAATGACTTCTTTCGGACGTGGCGAATACTGGAGGCGGTATTCGGTGGGTGAATCAGTTCTTCAGCTTTGAACAATTGTTTAAGGAGGTGCGGTTCGATCATGATTTGGGCGCTTAATTAGTGCTCCTGGAGGAGAGTCTGAAGGATGAAATTCCTCCAGATTAACCTCCAGCACGCGAAGGCGGCCTCCGCCAATCTACTGCTTCGTGTGGAACAAGACGGAGATGTTGTCGTCCTGATCTAGGAATCGTGGCTGACCGGTAACGGGATCTCTGGATTGACCATAAGCTTCTGGAGGCCAAAAATGCAGGTAGGAACAGAGCCGGTATGTTGGTAAGAAATGAATGAATGGTATTTCTTTTACCTAATTTAAACAACGCTGACGTAGTAAAAACGAAATTGGACTGTGACACCGGAGAGATGAGGTGGAGCCACCTCCTTTACTGCTGAGTGGGACCTTAGCTGAAGCATCTCAGACTGGTACTGGCGTCATTATCGGTTCCGACGAAAACTCGCGACACCCAATCTGGGGTAGCTCGGATACCAATAATTGAGGTGAGTCGTTTTTTGATTTTATTATTAGCGAAAATCTTCGCATCTCTAATAAGGGAACCTCTCCTACTTGTGACCGCAGGCAGGGAGGAGTTTCTTGACCTCATCCTAATCTCACACAGATTTGCCCCGCTGATCTCAAACAGAAGGGTCCTCGACGATCACTCCTTTTCAGATTACAGGTATATCGGGTTTAGTCTAGTCGGAGAAGGTCCGTCTAGGAAATGTTTTAGAAATCTTTCCCATGCGCATCGGGGGTGGACTCGTTGGCCACTACCAATGCGGTGGAGGAGTGGGTCAAAGCCTTCAGCTCGGCGTGCAATGCTGCGCTGGAGAGATCCTGTCCACTGAAAACACCGAAGGGCAAAGGGAAACCTCTATGATGGGCTATGGAACTCTCAGATATCAGGGCGTCCTGTGGACGTTTATTTAACAGGGCCCGCAGAAGTGGGTTATCTGATGACAGGGCTTTGTATAAAATAGGACTTTCAATATATAAGTCGGAGTTAAGAAAGGCTAAGAGGATCTCGTGAAAGAGCTTCTGTGAAGAATTGGAAGGCTGTCACGAGTCCTCAAGGAAGCAAATGGGAAGTGGGTCATCTTTCGGATTGCTGCATGACGACTGTGCGGCCTTTGCTTTATGAGCGACATTTGATATGGGCGATTAATTATTTCAAAGCGTTCAAGTCCACGGGACCAGACGGCATAATGCCAGCGCAGCTGCAGCATGCTGTTACGGTGTCATGCAGCTGGATGTCGAATCAATCTTACGTTCATCCTGAAGGCTGGCAAGGGCTCCTATGTCACGGCCAAGGATTTTAGGCTAATCGGCCTCTCCTCCTTCCTGCTTAATACTCTGGAGAGACTGATGGACTGGTATATAAGGAGGCGCGGTGGATACTGCCCTGCATACTATCGTGTCATGGCTCGAAGAAGCCGTAGAGCCAAGGACTTCGCTGTTGGGACCTTCCTTGCTATCGAGGGAGCTTTCAACAATGTCCTTCAGTAACCTCATTCTCAGTCTTCTGTACGACAAAGTGATCAAAACACAATGGGCAGCGCGAATTATGTGAAATAAGGTTGAATTAAAAAACAATCTTTAGCTGTTGCTTCTTCCATTATTCAAGTCAATCTTAAGACTGATTTTACAATAATTTCGTTCTTAAAATGAAACCTACAATATTGATCAAAATAAACAAATGTAAACAAAATCATATACATTCATATGTAATCTTTTAATACTTTTCCAATTACTAAATTTGGTGCATTGACATTTATGTGGCTTAAGCAGTTTTTTAAGTGGACATACAAATAATTCAGTGCATTGACATTTATGTGGCTTAAGTACCTTCTTAAGTAAACGTACAAATATTCCTACGTAATTGGATACTCGTATTACTTTGCTTATAAAAGTAAAAGTAATAACGTTTCATGTAGTACCTACTTATAAATTTGAGTTCGGTGACATGAAATTTGAGCCACAATGTTTAAATTTGTTTACATTGCAAGTGTCGTTGTTTAATTTATATGAAGCAACGACACTTGCATTTTCGTTATACATGTTTATGTGAGTGTCAATTTAAACCAAACCAACAAATAACTAAATGTTTTACACAGTAATGATGTTGGGTTGATTTAAATATTTTCTTATGATTTCGTCGACGTGGAACTATATATGTAACTCGCGCGTGCGTGGCGAAATGTGAGTAGGAGAACACCACAGGGTGGCGTTCTTTTTCCTTATCTATGGATCCTAGACGTTAACGAATTGCTTTAAAAACTAGAGGATCGCGGTTGTCGGGTGATTGCCTATGCAGACGATGTACCAATTATGGTCAAAAGAAAGTTCCTTAGCACGGTGTACGAATTGACGCATGGATATCTCAGCGTTGCAACAAACTGAGCGGTCGGAAGTGGACTGGCCATTAACCCAAATAAAACCGAAATGGTTTTATTCAGCAGAAAATATAAGATCCCGGTGGCACCGTTGCCACAAGTGGGACGAATACTTGTCTGCAACCGGCGGATACAGTGAAATATTTAGGGGTCATCATGGACAAGAAGCTTTAATGGAAGCCAAATATCGAGGAGAGAAAAGACATTTATTGCCCTATACTGCTGAAGAGGAACTATTGGAAAAGATAGGTCCTCTCACCGAAAGTGGACCTCTGGCTCTACGACACCATAGTCAAATTATCGTTTATACACATTAAATCGGATCAATCCTGCATGCATCAATTCGACCGCGATAGTGCTAATAGGCTAATTTCCATCTGGATACGCATCATTTTGTTCTCGTATCTTGGCTGTAGCAAATGCCTTTATATACTTATTACACATTTTTATTGTTAAATGATAAGTGTCAAAATTAAGCCTTTTAATTAAATTAAGTTGCATTGGAAATTAAAAAAATTTTTTTTTTTTTGCCCCCGTCCAAACAAAAGTAAAAACATAAAAATTCAGCAACTTCTATTTTTTTATCCGGACAAAACTTCAATAGATTCACACTTAAATATCTTCACAATATTTTATATTAACACCCCTATTCTGTGCACTTGACAAATTCAACATATTTATAATTTGTCAAAATTTGAAATTTATCAAGCATTTGGTATTCTGTGTCTGAAATAAAAAGCTCTTTTCTTTATAAGTTGTTAAGATGTCAAATGCTCTTGACAGCATGAACAGTGCTCGTTATGAATTAAATATCTGATTGTGGATTTTGTTGTGAAAATGGAAGATATTTTACTTCTTTTATTATTGTTAAACGAAGATGAAAATTGTGAGAATAGAAATCGCGCGCGACATTTAAAATGTTTTCGCGACGATAGCAATCTATTTTCTTTGAGCGAGAATACCATTGTGCAAAATTTTCGATTAACTCGTGAAATTTGCCGCCGCCTAATTGATGAACTGGCCCCACCTGGTAATCAGAAAACGTCACTACCTTTAACTGTAAGGGTTCTAGCAGCTTTGAACTTCTTTGGACACGGCTCATATCAGAAATGTGTAGGTAACAACGTCAACTTGCCCATGAGTCAGTCTTACCTTTCGAGAAGTGTGCGAGCTGTAACAAAACTTATTGTGAAGGTGAAGGGAGGAGAAATGAAGTTTCCCAGTTCAACAGAGGAAGAAACTTTTATAAAAACGGGGCAAGTATTATTGTAATACAAATAATAATATGCTAATTTATTTGAAATATTTTCCAGATTTTTTAGAAAATTTGGAATAAAAAGCACCATAGGAGCAACTGACTGCACGCATATTGCTATCATTGCTCCACCATCAAATAATCTCGAACGTCCTGTTAATTTATATTTTAATAGAAAAGGATTCTACAGTATCAATGTTGAAGCAGTAAGTTTTGTTTTTGCATGCACATACATACATATATATATGCAATGCAATGCAATTTTTGAATGTATCAATTTTTAGGTTTGCGATCACCGTTTATGTTTACATTTGTAGATGCCAAATTTCCGGGTGCAACACATGACTCTGGAATTTGAGCAACTTCTGACCTACGAGAACATCTTATTCGTCAGCATACTAACCCGTCTGAGCAACAACGGAGAGAATCTTGGCTTCTTGGCGATCAAGGTTTTCCTCTAGAACCGTGGCTTTTAACACCAGTGGGAACATCTAATACCCATAAAGGGCAAAAATACAACAAATTGCATGGTTCTGCAAGAAACTGCATAGAGAGAGCATTTGGTGTTTTAAAATCTCGCTTCAGATGTTTGTTGAAGCACCGAGTTCTACATTATTCACACGAAACTTCCGCTTTGTTTGTTAGTACTTGCGTTATATTGCATAATATAATGACAAAAGCAGGCATTACGTTCAACGAAATAGATGACAGGGTTGCAGAAGACTATGATTATCCAAGTAATGATTATAACTCTTCAGAGTACATGCGTGGAGGTGAAAGAACAAGACCAAGATATATATTAACTCTTTAGTTATATATATACTGAAACCAATTTATTTCTACATTGACTTTCGTACATACTACTTGCAAATATTCTCATAATTATCTTTCGTTAAAAAAACTAATTAATTGCATTATTTTTTTTATTCTATATGTAAACAAAAAACAAACTTTTAAATAATAAATAAAATAAAATATTCCATATTTTTTATCATTTTAAAAAAAAACAAATTAAATTATAAATTAATAAAAAATATTACACATACGTTATTTAATTTTAATTAAATTGACCAAGGCTTTGCACATTTTGTATCCCATCTACAGCAGCCGAACCGAATGTTGACAAAGCCATTTCATCAAAGTCCGTCATCGTCTTGGAACTCGGACCTCCACCTGTGAGCCTTTGGTTCATTTTCAACCGCCTTGCACGAGTTCTATTTACATTATTTTGTTCACCACACGTGAGAAAAAGCTTTACGAATTGAAGCTTTTACTTTTATCGAGATTGCCACAGAATACCAAAATATATCTCGCTTAATAAATATTTGAGTTAATTGTCAATATTTTATTAATTTGTCAAAAGCATAGAATAGGGGTGTAAATATACTTAATTTTAAATTTTTTATTTATATTCACTGCTGCTGCCAGTGCACAACCATACACATGACCAAAAGAGTTTTTCCAATTTTGGATCACAAATTCAATTAAAAGCGGATCAACCGTTGATAAGCTGGCGAGACGTGTATATATTTTAGGGGTGTAAGAATCGAATTAGGGAGACACCGATTTGACCAATCCCTTTTGATCGGTTGGGTGGTGAAAACGATCGATGGTGGGTACGATGTATGTTGTGTTATGGTAGTGTTTGTTGCGTGGTGTGATACTGTATGTTGTGTGTGATGAATGTTGTGTTGTGTGATGAATGTTGTGTTGTGAGGCGATTATAGCCGAGTTAACAACAGCGCTCCAGTCGTTTCTTCTTTTCTATACGTGGCGCCAATTGGATATTCAAAGCGTAGCCAGGTCCTTCTCCACTTGGGGTCTCCTTTTCATGGATTGCATGAACTTCTACACATGACTCCATCCATTATTTACTTATATGTAAAACGACTGAATTCATTATTTATTACTGTTATTTTTGTTTTTTTGATTGTTATTACTTTTATTTTTTAAATTTTCAAAAGTGCCCACCACTTAAACCATCAAAGAAATTGAACATAAATAGACTTACACACAAATATAACTGTGGGATTTTTTTTTAATACAAATAAAAATATTTGCGAAAAAAAGTATCTTATATCAAAATTTATAAAAATAAATAATTGTCTACCCCGTGCGATGCCGGGACGGGCTCCTAGTATGCATATAAATATATTTCTTTTATGCGGTTCCTCAACGGTGAATCAACAATCTTTTATCTTTTTGCGGAGCACAATTATGGTAATTTACGCCCATCTACGAACTCATTCGAATGAACGTCTAGCCACAATCCGCATCAAAGCGAGGTTGTTCAACATATCGCTGATTTGCGCCTACGCCCCGACGGAAGAGAAGGACGTTGTGGCCAAGGATGCCCTCTACGAGCGCTTGGAGCGCACCTATAAGAGCTGCCACCGCCACGATGTTAAAATCGTGCTTGGCGACTTCGCCGGGCCCGAAATGTGGTTGTTTGTAATAACAGATTCCAGCAAAAGTAAAATCATCGAGCCACCTGATCGAAAAACCACCAACCAGATGGAAAAACCACCAACCAGATCGATCATGTCGTGATAGATGGAAGGCACGTCTCCAGTAGACGTGCAAACGCTCCGAGGTCCCAACATCGTCTCGGACCACTATCTTGTTGCAACCAAAATTCGCACCCGCCTCTGTGCAGCAAAAAACGCACGTCAACAAACACAAGGAAGGTTCGACGTCGAGAAGCTGCAATCACAAAAGACAGCCAAACGATTTTCTACTCGGCTTGCTCTCTACTCTTTGAGAGCACTCGTCAACAACTCGGTATAAGGGAACTGTGGGACAGCATTTCAAACTCCTTAAGTCCAGCTGCAACCGAAACCATTGGTTTTCGCATAGTTCGAAAGAACAGCTGGTACGAGAAGGAGTGTCGTGTCGCAGCGGAGAGAAAACAGGCTGCCTAACACGGCGGTGACGGAGGGCTTGAACATACGCAAGGTGTGCGCAAAAATGGTCCCAAAAGTGCTCACTGACGGCCTACCCAAGGCCGGCATCAACGCTTCCCCAGCCACCCTACAGGCCCGGACTTTTTTTCTTGCCTGAAAGGGCTAATGAAAGGCAAAAATTGGGAGACGACAGAGAGATCCAAGCAGTATGTACCTCAGCTCTCAAAGCTATTCCGGAGAATGCCTTCCGTGACAACTTTAATGCTTGGAAATCGCGCCAGCAGCACTGCATCAATGCATAAGGATCCTATTTTGAAAATTTTTAAAGAATTGTAACGATTGGTTCAATAAATTTTTTTAAATCGACTAAGTATTATTACTTTCCGGACAAATCCTGGATGCTTACTTATTTAGGTCAAAGTGTTCCAATGTAAGAATAATACTTTGCAAAGTTGATACAAAATTTATACTTGTAATAAAAAAGGTGTTATGTTTTTACAGGGTGGGCCATATAAAATTTTAAATTTAAAAAGTCAATAAACAAATGGCTTGATACTTTTCAAAGGTCTAACATTTCTTCAAAAGGTTGTGTTATGAAATTTATTTGTGGAAAACAATTTCGGACAAATGACCACCACGGCTGGGTTTACAGTAGCTTATCCGATCCACCCAATTTGAAGTACTTTCAGGCCTTATGGCAGCTACAGCAGCTTGAATCTCGTACTTTCGATCTTGAATTGTTTCTGGTTATGTTAACGCGTAACACTTATCTTTAACAGCTCCCCACGGAAAATAGTCCAACGGAGTTAAATCGCAGCTTCTGGGAGGCCAACTCACATCACCTCGTTTGCTGATTATGCGATTTTCGAAGATAGGGCGTAAAAGAATGAGTGTAGCGTTTGCTGTATGGCACGTAGCGCCGACCTGTGCCCCAAATGCGACAATTCTGCTTGTTAACATAACCATAAAGGTGGAAATGAGCCTCGTCCGAAAAGATGATTGTTCGGTAAAATTGACCATCCTCGTTTTTTTTTCAATTTTTACCAGCTTTCTTCTAGTGAATAGCGACCCATTTCGTAACTTTTAGACTTTTTACTGAATATCTGTCACTTTCCGAATGGTATTTGACGTTTCCAATGTCGAAATATAGATAATTCCAATTTAAAACGTTAGAAGGCCCACCCGTTATATAAAATAACTGAAAAATCCTTTTTTTTATAAAAAAAATGTTATATTTCAAAGAGTTGTTTTCGAATTTTTATATGGCAACGGCAGGCAGGTTAGACTACTGGTATAAGATGAGTTTGTTTGCTGTGTTTTATTAATTTTATTGTAACTTGTAGGTTCGTTAAAACTTGATTAGATTTGACTGACTGCGTATACAAACAATATCTAATAGCTTTGGAAAAGTGATAATGATGGTAGAATTTCAGAAAATCTATGCCCAGCATAACTTAAAGCCTGATGTGAAATTGTGTTTGAGAATGGAAGTCGAATCAATACCAGCGCCTGCGATACATTCTGACGATACTTTAAATATTTGTTAGCCGAGGTCGTCGATGGAAGTTCGTTGCGTAACTCCATCAAAATCTGGAGTTTCATTTACTACAGCTAATAAAAATTGTGTATACGCCAATACGCTTCGGATATTATACTTGTCCTTATCGGGAGAGGGGGCGCGAGAATCAAAGAAGGAATTTATTTGAATAAATGGGTGGATATCTCGGTGGTCTGCCTTGCTTCGACATGCTTTAGTTTCGGATCTCTTTATGACAATAAGTCAATAAAATATTTCAAAACTTAAATAGAAATTTACTACTGCAAGTACAGCGGCGCCCAATCGAAAATGTTCAACTAAATGAATGTCTCGCGCTATGACATGACCGTTTGATTCCAATCGAAAAATGAAAACTGGAGATGTATGCAAGTCCAGAGTGCGAACAACCTGCCAAAAATGCGATAATGGACTTTGTTTGCCTTGTTTCTAATCGTATCACCCCAAACTGAATAAACAAAATTCTTCAATCTAAGTATATGTTATTTCACTGATATGTAATATCAGTTCGGACGACATGTGGACAAAAACACTCCAGGTCTGAAATTATTCGACGCAGCATTCGCTGAGGAAAGCAGAGGATCACGAAGACCTTCGCTCTGTTGGAAGGACCAGGTGGAGAAGAACCTGGCTTCGCTTGAAATCGCCAACTGGCGCCACCTTACGAAAAGAAGAAACGACTGGCACGCTGTTGTTACCTCGGCTATAACCGCTTAAGCGGTTTCTTCGCCAGGAAAGAAGAAAATCATTCCATAACCCTGACAGAGTTTTTGGATTTGCTCAACGTCAACTTGCAACCCTGTATTAATTTTACGGGGATACCAAATTCAGACATCGCGGCATAAAGTCAGCTCCTTTTCGTGCTATCGAAAGTAGACTTGAATTCAACGAAGTGGTGGTGCGTGTCGATTCTCCTTTCACGGGTCTTTTACAAAATTTTCCGCATGGTGAATATCTGGTCGGTTGTTGATTTTCCAGGTCTAAAGCCACACTGACAAGGTCCAATCAATTTGTTGACGGTGGTCTTTAATTTTCACAAAATACGCTCGATAGACCCACATACGCGATGTTGAGGAAGCTTATTCCACGGTAGTTGGCGCAAATTTTGGGGTCTCCTTTTTTGTGGATTCGGCAGAACACACTTAAATTCCAATCGTTGCGCATACTTTCGTCCAACCATATTTCACAAAGAAGATTAGGCATGCTCCTTATTCCTTTTTCACCGTATTTGAATGGTTCTTCAGACGGAGGAACGGAACGTCTTCTCCATTGTCATCGATTGGGGAATCGAGTTCGCCTTCTGCTGGGGTTATGCTTTCCCGGCCATTCAACAGACCGGAGATTTGTTTCCTTCATAATTTAAGTATGCTCTGGGCATCGGTTCACCTTCTTGGATTCTACAAGAGTATGCTCCGGTCTTAAAACCTTCTGTTAGTCGACACATTTTTTCGTAGAATTCGAGCATTACCCCTGTCGGCCAGCTTGCCAGGCTTTTCACACCCCAGTATTTCGGCATCTCTCTTTTTCTGTTTGCAAATGTCTCTTGTTTCCTTCCTCAAATCTGGGTATCTATCCCATCCCGCACGTGTTGTGGTCGATCGTAACGTTGCGAGGTAGGCAGTATGTTTTCTCTCTGCAGAGGCATGGCACTCTTCTTCGTACCAGCAGTTCTTTTGTCTTTTCCGAGAACCAATGGTTTCGGTTGCAGCTGTATGCAAAGAGCTTAAAATGCCGTCCCACAGTTCCCTTATACCGAGTTGTTGGTCCGAGTCGATATTAAGACTTCGGAACGTATGCACGTCTAGAACAAAGGAGAAGTGTCTTCTGTCTATAACAAAATGATCGATCTGGTTGGTGGCTTTTCGATCCGGCGACAGCCAGGTAGCTCGGTGTATTTTCTTATGCTGCAACCTAGAACTACCGACAGCCATATTTCGGGTACCGCCAAATCGATCAGCTTTAACCAATTTCAAGATGTTTCCTCGTGGAGGCTGAATATACCGACTGTTGCGCCAAAGATACAATATTTGCCCACTTTAGCGTTAAAGTCGCCAAGCACGATTTTGTCATCGTGGTGGGGGCAGCGCTTATAGTTGTGCCCCAAGGGCTCGTAGAAAGCATCTTTGGTCACATTGTCCTTCCCGACATTCCAGGTGCATGTTATAATCCTTATTTCGTTTAACATGATCGCTGTCATAAGAAGGGTTTCTCATATGAGTCTGTTTTTAATTTTTCATCGGGGCGTTTTTTACGTGGCGGGTCCTAAACCCAGCGCACAAACCTGTGGAGGGGATGTTTCACATAGACTCCATTTGCTTTACATACTATAAATCGAATGTAATGGTTGGTGGTGATCCTCTCAGTGACCCTTATTAACCCGAAGCCAAATCTTGGTGCCATAAACAATTAGTCAAAATAATAGTTGTCTACGAATACGGGTTGACATTATTCTGAAAATGATAATCTGAGAGCAAAAGATGAACGGAAAAGCATAACGAAGTGGTGGCTGTTGCTGGAACGAATCATTCTAGAAATAAAATTTTTAGCAGAACGACGTCTTGCATTTTGGGGTAGTAACGAAATCATTGATTCCCTCCACAATTGGAATTATTTAAGTTTATTAGTATTAATAGTTTAATTTGACGCTTTTATAGCTCAACATATTCATAGTCATCCTAATATTTTACTTTAATTAGATGTCAAAAAAGTCTTGCGGTGTTTTCGCTAGTTGGCGCTGAAAGCGCGTAGTTCTAGTTTTGTTCGTCGCATCGGGTCATGCTATACCTTTTTGGAAAGCTAACACGTGTTTGATTGATTGTTGTTTCTTTTAAGTCGTTCGTAAGTAATAGCGTCGCAAACATGGAGCAAAATAGAGAGAAAATATGGCATATTTTACAGTACTACTACGATAAAGGCAAAAATGCATCTCAAGCCGCCAATAAAAGTTGTGCCATTTATGGACTCGATACAGTTTTCATTTCCACCGCACAACGATGGTTTCAACGTTTTCGTTCTGGTGTAGAGGTGGTCGAAGATAGGCCACGCTCCGGAATTCCTGTCGTCGAAAATTGCGATAAAATCGCTGAATTGGTGGAAAGAGACCGGCATAGTAGTCATCAAACCGTTATAAGCCATTTGAAGAAGCTTGGAGTCACTTAGAAGCTCGATGTATGGGTGCCACGCGAATTGATTCAATAAAAACACCGCAAGACTTTTTTATTTATCAAAAACAACTTCTGAGGAATTGTACCAAGCCCACTGGATTAAACTATTTGCGAAATTTAGATATACGAATAGCACTCAGTTGCATTGGATTTTACTCCAACTAGACCAACTGACTCAAAATTCAAGGCGAAGTGAGTGGAATGCAGAGTAAGACTATTTCACCGGCTCTACTACACTCGAGGAATTTGTTGAGAATTAAACCCCTTGACAACGTTTTGAAATTTAGGTCTGTATGCTCATTATTGATAACATACTTCTTTAATTAATGTATAGAAGAATATCATAAAAAATACTCGTGTTTTTGTTGTACTTCGACAACTAAAATCCCTCAACTCCATGAGCTGCGTTGGTCTGAAATTTGTACCACTTGTTTTTGATAACTTACGCGCAGGTGGTACACTTTTTGAACCAGAAGTATTTTCATTTATTCCAAGTAACTCACAGGTTTATATGTGTATCAACTAATATAACTGATTAACGGCGCCATCATGTCAGATGTTCAGGTGCAGTTTCTCTGTTTCTACACGTTTTGTCATTAATTTCATGTCATGGTGCGATATAGTATGGTTAAAACAGAAGAGATTTTGGAAAAAGCCTCAAGTATGGCCAGTGGTTACGTAGATGATTTGGAAAACATCTTAAGCGACAAACTAGTGCAGTTCACTGAGCTACTGAAAACAGATGTGGCAGCTGTTATTAACAACAAGAAATAAAAGCCTATGGAACTGCAAATTCTAAATAATAAATTTTTATTAAATAATTCTTTAGAATTGTGTTTCCTAAACCTAGAAATTGCTTTGCGCTTTTACTTGTCTCTCATGATCACTAACTGCTGTCGTGAACGTTTTTTTTTTTTTCGAGGTTAAAACATATTAAATTTAAGTTGAGAGGCACGATGGGTCAAGTACGTTTGATTTGCTTAAAAAAGTCAATATTGAAAGTGTTATCTCTAAATATCCCCATACTAGTTACGAAAAAGTTTATTTTGAACAGGTTTGTAATGGGATATAGTTATACTGTTAAGTGAGGAGTAACAGCAGTAGACTATACCTAATTCTTACTCTCGAACTTAGAAACATGTCTAGCCTTTGTGTGAGATGCGGTAGCTGTGTGGAGCCTGGCTTTCAGGGCTAAAAGAAAGGAAGCTTCAGCGGAATCCCTCCGATCAATTCGGTTTTCGGTTCACTGAAGTCTAATTGCAGCATTGGAATGTGCGATCGCTGAAATGGGAAGCTGCTGATGCCCAGCTGGTTGATGTCCCCATAAAAGTAAGTATAACCACTTCCCCTACCATGATATAAAATTGTGCTCGGCGATTTTAACGTCAGAATGGACAAAGAACATTCGGAAAATGCAGCCTCCATGTCGAAACCTTTCAAGTAGGTTGAGGCTGGTCGATTTCGCAAAGCCTCGAAATATGGTTGTCTGTAGTACAACCGGCAGCTGTTTTCTTTATTCCGACTTGCCCTCCTGCTCCTTAACAGCAATTCAATATGAGAGAATCGTGGAACGCCATTTCAAGCTTTTTAAGTATAGATGCAAGCGAAAGCATTAGTTCTTTTAATGGTCGAAAGATGATGCAGGAGGGAGAAACAACAACACCACAACACGAGAGGGGTGGGATAGAAAGCGAGAGACCCATTTGCAGACAAAAACACAAAGTAGCCGAGTGCGTGAATATGAAAAGCTTGAGAAGCCGGCAAACAGGGGTGATGTTCGAAAAATCTACGAAAATATATGACGTCTAAAGGAAGGTTTAAAGACCGGAGCAGTGAATATATAACTTCCAGAGATGACTAACACGATTTTTTTGGCACTTCGCTGAGGTTGCGCTTCCCACAGGTTGCCACTACACGTGTCGTACTCTCAGCGATTTAGTGGTGTAATATTATATTAATTTGTATCATATGATATTAATTCATCATATGATACTTTTGAATGTGTGGGGTGCTAACTAGTCCCCCCTTGAAATTCAAACGTCCTCGTTTGAATCTTTAGGTGTATTGAAAATTTGGTTGAGTCCTTCTATTGCCGGTTGTGAGTGTTTGTTGGGTTCATCTTCTTTTTGTTTGATCAGAAACTTCTTCCCGAAAATTAGGGCGATGAATATTAAAAGGATGATTAGGGTGATGCTGGTTCCGTGTTTTACTCTGTTTGTTGCTTCTTACAGACTTACTTCTTTAGTACTGTTGAAGTTAAGCTGTTTCAGCATCTTGAGCGAGAGGAATTCTTCTATATTGAGTGGTGCGGATGACGGTTGAAGGATGGTTGGTAGTGGTTTACTTTCTGTTCTTACTTTGTTATAGAACTTTTTTCTATTGATAACAATTGCTACGTTGGTATACAAAATTATGAAGGTCCCGTTTTAAAACGTAAGTTCGCTGTTTATTGAAATTTCTCCTTTGTATTTTTCTCCTTTGTATTTATTAGAAATATGAACAATCGCTACGTTGGTATACAAAATTATGAAGGTCCCGTTTTAAAACGTAAGTTCGTTGTTTATTGAAATTTCTCCTTTGTATTTATTTATAAATATTATTCCAGGTCCCATTTCCTCTATTGTTGGGATATGCTGGTTGTTGACCTCCGCGCAGGTTGGCAAAGGACTTTTTAAAAGATTATTTATACAAGTGTAATTACTTAAATCTATTATATTATTGCTTAAGCATATTTGTAGGGAATTGTATGTTTTAAAATAATTTTCTATTCCATAGATTCCCTTTTTACAGTTTAAAATTGTATTGAAATTGATTTTATTGATTCTCCCGTAATTTTTTACTGCTCTATTATCTAAAGTTTTACAATTTTGCTTATCTACGGTTGTGAGGCTAACAATATAAATTATAATTTCTCCGTTAGTTGCAATTATTACTTCGGAAAATTCAAGTGCTTCGTCTAAATTTACATATTACTTCTTTCACAAGATTTATTTTTTCATTTGATAAAATACAAGAATTTATTATTTTGGCTTTTGTCCAATGTATTGCGAATGCAATATTTAAAATTTCTTCCTTAATTATTTCTAATTTGTATTTTAGCTGTAAAAATTGTTCGATTTCTAAACTTTTGTACTTTGCATGGTTTTAATTATATTATTTGTAATATTTGTTATCTCGCTAATTTTGCCTAATGTAAGTTTGCTTATTAAAACTTGATTATTGTTATTTTGTAAGACATTATTTATTTTATTTGAAATTATTTCGTAGTCTTCATGGTATGGACTTCTTGCAATCCATTTCCATGCGCTACCCAGGAAATTTATTGATCTTTTTATTTTTTGCTCTACTTTTAAATTGTTAAGTTGTGCTCTTATCTGTGTTATTATGTGGGATATGAAGGGGTAGTTAGGGTTTTTGCGGATAGTTTGAGTTTTAATAGTCGCTTCTATGTGGTCTAATGTCTCCGTATATTTTTCTATGTCATTATCCTAAATGTTACTGTTTATAGTCAAGCCGTTCCCTTTTCTATTGTTATTAATTGGGAGTTTGAGTAGTCGAGGATCTGTACTTCCGCCAGGCATAGCGGTAGTAATATTATGGAAAAAAATGTCAGTACATATTTAGTTGCGTATCCTACCTTTATGAATTATTTTTCCTTTTTCAGTTAACACGGTACTATTTCTATCTTCCTTAACTATTTCCTTACTGTAGGGTTAACTTAACTTAGTTCTTAATCTCCTATTTTCCTTAACGAATATTATTTGTCCTGGTAGATATTGTTGACGCCGCCCCGCCCAATTTCTTTTGCCACGTCTGTATCGCCAGATTAATCTTTTCTTTTTCTCTTTTTCGAACTTTTTTCGAAGTATTAATTCGCGCGCAACTAAACACTTACTAAAAGTTGCGCGCTCTCTCTCCTTTTGCGACGACGCTGCGATACGGACGTGGTAAGTGTGTTTCCAATTGATTTATAATTAAATATATTTATTACAAGAAACTCTTGTTTTTTATTTAATACTTGTGGAATAAATTTGCGCCGGACGTTTCCCCACGGCCAACCACACTTTTGGAAAGAACGAGCACCGTGCTCCACCACCCGAATTATCATTGGTCCTTCGAGCCGGATAACAGGTAACAAGTTGATTTTATTTAAAGTGAAAGTGCATAATTTGCCCGCTATAGCAACTCGCAAGTTACAGCCAAACTTATTTTGGATTTGTGCTCTGCAAGCTATAAGGCAATAGATTGGTCAATTTGTGCATCATTTATGTACAAAACCCATTGTGCCGTGTGAAGTGGAGACCAAAACTTATTTTTGGCACTCTACCCGCAAAATCAACGCACAAGATTGCAGGTAGTATTGTACTTCATTTAAGTACAACAATAAATACACCTGGCAATGCACTAACTATTTCACTTTGCATATATAAAGAAAAAAAAAACAACACTGTTATTCGAAAAAATTATAAATTTCTTGGACGCACAAAATCGTCTGGAGCGTCAAAAATCTCTCTCGGTTTCTGTTTTTTCCTATGATTAATTTGAGTTTAGTCGCTCAACTCTGCCTTCCCATATATTGCTCGAATAGCAATAAAGGCAAGCAGCAATAACGCAGCTGCAGTTTCGCGAGTGAAAATAAAAAAAAAAATACAAGTGCTAAAAAATTAGAAAAGTGAAGTGAGCGACAGCTAAGCCAAACAGCGAAGTGAGAGCAGCAAAGGAAGCAGCAAAGGCAGAGCGGCATAGGCAAGCAGCATAGACCAGCACAGGCCAACAAAGTGCGAGCAGCATAGGCAGAGCAGCACCGGCCAAGCAGAAAAGTGAGAGCGGCATAGGCAAGCAGCATAGGCAAAGCAGCAGAGGCAAGGCAGCGCAGCAGCCATTCCAGAAGGACAGCAACAAGCGGAATAGTGCAGTGATAAATTAGAATAACCCAGTGAACAAAAGTGAATGTGAATAAATTCAAATAAGTGCTTGTGAATTTATTCAATTACTTGTATTGTATTTGTACATTTTAATAAAGCAATTAAGCACAAATCAATTTTGTTTGTGTACAGAGTTGAAGACTAGGTGTGCAAGTGCATTGGGCCGATTACCCAGCAAGCACATTCGAATTAAATTTGAAAAAAATATTTGGAAAAAAAATACTTCACTAAATTTATTACTTTTTTTGTTCGTTCGAAAATTCACTCTTCACTAAGAAACAACGCACTACTAATTTATAACTTGTCCGGATTGGTTCAATAACTTTTGCAACATATTTGCAAATATTTTTTAAATTTCAATTTCAAGTTTTAGATCCGATTTTGTGCAACATTTTTGCAGTTCCGTTTAAATTTTTGAAAACAATGGAATCAATTAGAGCCTTTACCACAGCTGCAGACGCTCTACTGGAGTTTGAGGAGTCTTTTACTCCAACAGCAAACAATCAAAGTGCCTACTCTCTCGAAGTTCAACAAGCTGAACTGAAATCTCTGTGGGCAGAGGTAAAGTCAGAATACAAGTTGTGTTTGCCAAAAGTGGATCCTTCCGACACAAGCTCAATTGACGACCTCAAACTTAAATATACAAGCTGTTACCACGCTTATGTGTGTTGCGCGGCCTTGATGGGCGAACACATGCACAACCTCATGGCGTTCAACCAAAGCCCTACTTCGAATTCTACAGTGATTCAACCTGAACGGTTACAACAAACTGTCGAACCCGTGAGGTATTCTATCAATTTACCGCCATGTGATACCGAAATATTTCATGGCGATGTTTTACAATGGCCCTCTTTTAGGGATTTATTTGCCGCCATTTATGGAAATAACCCAAGGCTATCTCCGGTAGAAAAGTTATTCCATCTCAATCAAAAAACGCGAGGTGAGGCAAAAGCTATCGTTTCCAAAGCGCCACTGACGAATGACGGATTCGCATTGGCTTGGAATAATTTGTTGTGCAGATACGAAAACAAGCGAGTGCTTGTCAACACACAATTGAATTTATTGTTCAAGCTCCCGCACATCTCAACAGAATCTGAGACCGAACTCAGAAATCTTCAGCGGGAGATTAATAGCTGCATTTCAGCTTTACAAATACATGGCATCAATACAGATAGCTGGGATGCCATATTTACGTACTTGTGTTCTATCCGACTGCCGGACTATACACTGTCGCTTTGGGAACAAATGTTGACGCCGCCCCGCCCAATTTCTTTTGCCACGTCTGTATCGCCAGATTAATCTTTTCTTTTTCTCTTTTTCGAACTTTTTTCGAAGTATTAATTCGCGCGCAACTAAACACTTACTAAAAGTTGCGCGCTCTCTCTCCTTTTGCGACGACGCTGCGGTACGGACGTGGTAAGTGTATTTCCAATTGATTTATATTTAAATATATGTATTATAAGAAACTTTTGTTTTTTTTATTTAATACTTGTGGAATAAATTTGCGCCGGACGTTTCCCCACGGCCAACCACATTTTTGGAAAGAACGAGCACCGTGCTCCACCACCCGAATTATCAGATATGATTTTATTTCTTTCTTAGTTTTGTTGTAGTATTCTATATACTTTTTTTGTTCCTCAGCCAATTTTTCTAAGTTGCTTTCTCTAGTTCTTTCTATGTCTTCATGTAACATTTTTATGAAAAAATAGGTCTACTGGTCTTTTAAATGTAGTAGAATGGTCTGAGTGATTATATTCGGATACTGCTCTTTCTAAAAGTTCTTCAAAATTTCTGTGTCCACCCGATTTCTTTTATGCAGCGCATTATTTCAATTAAGGTAGGTTGGAACCTTTCCACTTGTCAGTTATCTTGGCTTTTGTATGGAGGAGTAGTGTAAACTTCTATTCCTAACTCGTTTTTCATCAGCGTATTTTGTAAATTTATCTAAAGCTGTCATTACTATTTTTCCTTCTGTTAAAAATATATCAATAAGAACTGTGTGTCCTGGATATGTTATTTAGCATACCGGGAAAATATTTTGTTTCAAGAGTTTGTATTTTATTTTCAGTGGCATTCCTATGTGCTCTTAAATATTCTTTTAATATGACGTTCTCCTGCTCCTGTTCGTCACTAATATCTTCAGCTAGTTTTTAGGTATATCGACTTTTAATGCTACTAAAATGAATAGGATAGATATTTTGCATCATACCCAATATCCTTTCTTCAATATGAATTCCATTTATAACGGATCGGTTAAGGTTTCGTTTCATGTAAGAAATCAACAACTGTTCGTTGTACTCTGGCTCTGTAATTATATGTCTATGCACTGTTGGAAAAATTATTTTAAATTGATATGAAGATATTTGGTCAATCTTGAAAAAAATATGGTTTTTGAAAACATTAATTGGAACTTCTGTACAAGGGATTAAATTATGAGTTGAGCTCATATCGCTATGAATCGTAGGTGTGAGTGAATTTATTTGTATTGGTATCCTCGAAAGGGGGTCTGCAACTACCAGGTTCGTAAGTTAGTTCGGATCTATATTCCTCTAAAATGGCTTTCCATCGCTTCATTTTACTATTAGTATTCTTTTGGCTTAAGGCATAGGTAAGAGGTTGATGGTTGGTGATAATTTTAACTTTTTTCCAACGTAGAGGTAATTTCTGAGTGAATTAAGTGACCATATTATACCAAGCATTTCTTTCTCATTGGTGGCATAATGTTCTTCGGCTTTACTTAGAGTTCTCGATATGAAAGTAATTGGTCTACCGTCTTGCGATAGGACAGCCACTAATGCGAAATCTGAGGCGTCGGTCGTTAGCTCGAAATCTTTATCGAAATTTGGATGCGCTAAACTGTATCCTTGGATACTAAAGTATTTTTTATTTTATTAAATGCTTCTAAAGCCTCGTTGTCTAATTCTGTTTCTATCTTTTTCGAGTTCTGTTTGGAGACATGACCGGCTTATCCTCTTAACAGTGCTGTTAATTGTTTAGCTATTTTTGCATAATCCTGGATAGATCGTCGGTAATAACCTGACATACCTAGGAAGGATCTTAATTCTTTGAGAGTTTGTGGAACTGGAAATTTAGCTACCGCTTCTACTTTTTCAGGGTTGGTTTTTCTCCCATTTGAACTGATTACATATCCTAAAAATTCTACTTCCTCTTTATTTTCATGTTTGCATTTTCTAAGGTTTGACGTTTTAATTCTATATTTTTGAAATGTTCTTCTTCGTTTTTGCCAAATATTATTACATCATCGATGTAAACAGACCATCTTACTCCTACATGTTGACGAAGAATATCGTCTAGTGCTCTTTAGAATGTGGCTGGAGTATTTTTTAAACCGAAAGGTAAGCGGAGGAATTCATATTTTCCGTTGTTTACGGAAAATGCCGTTTTTTCAATGCCTGACTCGCCAAGTGGAATCTGATGGAACCCATTTTTTAAGTCAATAACAGTAAATAGTTTGTTGTTTCCCAGATTTGCAAGGACTTCGTTAATTTCTGCTATAGGGTATTTATGGGGAATCGTAACTGAATTTAGTTTTCGGCCATTTGAAACTTTTTTTCGCCAGAGGCATCTGACTTTTTGTTCACTATTCAAATTGGGGCGTTATACGGAGATTTCGATCTCCTTATTATTCCGCTATCTAAGAGTTCTTCGATTTGGCGTTCGACTTCGTATTTTAATGCCATGGGGTATGGGTATGGCTTGGAGTAAACGGGGTTTTCGGTTGTTGTCCAGATTTCACCTTTTACGAGGGTGGTGTAGGTAAGTTTTTCATCGGGATCGGAAAAAGGGTTTGGACATTTATCGATAATATTATTAATTTTGTGTTGTTGTTATAATGAGAGATGTGGAGTATTGATTGCCACGTTATTCACCTCGTGGGATATTCGTTGCTTTAAGGTTATATTTATGCTTTGACAAATCGTCAGTAAGTTTTTGTCGGATATTTTAATTCTTTAAGTGTGTCGTTGCCTATTATGCCGTGGAACGTCCCTAGAGTTGGTAATATAAAAAATTGTATTTTCCCTACTGTTGGTCCAAAAGTGTCGACGAGGGTATGTTGAGTAATTTCAATTGTTCCGGCAACCGATTTTACTATAAAGGGCTTACATTCAGAATTGGATTCCTAATTCCAGCGGATTGAATGAAATTCTTATTGGATCCGGTTCGATAAGAATGTCTATTGGGTCTCCGCGCCTTGTTCTAAATTCATAATAATAGCGTAAAAATAGCGAAAATAGCGGCGCTAATCTAAAAAATTAATAGTTTCAGGCTCATTTTTTCCAGCATTGTCGTAATTGCTATCGTAGGAATTGTCATCGTATATCCCGTTGGGGTCTAATTCTACTGCATTAGTAAAAAAATTTCTTTGCATTTTGATTGGAGGGTGAGTCAGTTGTGCGGAAATCGGACGTTTCGGTGGTCGATTGTCCTGGAATGTATTAGGCCTATTATGATAATTGATTTGTCTTGATCGTATTGATTGGTCTACTTCTATTGGGGTCGGTGGTTTAGGTAGTAAATTCGGTCTGTTATTAAAGGAGGTATTTTCTCTGGTAATAAGAAGGTTGTTTGGGTAATTGTTGAACCTCGGCATGAATCCTTGGTTATTTTATATATAGTTGGGAGAGTGTTGGGAATATCGGTTTGATTGACGACCGAATGGATGTTGGTCCAAATTTCATCGGGGGGAGTGGAAATATGTCAATTCGGGATAAAAAACTCTATTATTATTGTAATTATTAAAGTTGTTATTTCGGAGAGGTCGTGGTGGTGGTTGAATATTAGGTATGTGTGTATTGTTCGCATGATTTATTCTGTATGTCATGTTGTCAAGTTTTTGACATAAATGCAATGCTTGTCGCAAGGTTGTAAGTTCTCTCATGCTCAGAAGACGAGGTAAATTGCCATTTAGTCCTCTGCTAAATGTGTCAAGAGCTTTGTCCCTATATGAGTTAGTCATAGCCCGTATGGACTCGTCGCTTAGCTCGAGACTTGAAATTTTGTCCAATATCTGTGAAAGGTGTTGGTAGACCGTTTGGTAGAAGGTCGGAATGTCGTCATAACGTTGGACCAGAGAAGTCACCTGGTATTCGAGGGTACCTATATCCCTTTTATCCGAATAATGCATCATTAGGCATTTCCGGATTTGACTCCAACGAGTGGAATGTTATATGATTCTAATGCGGTGTCGGCATCGCCAATTATTTAGTGCCTGATCGAATGAAGTATCGCAAAATATTTTGGGGTATTGTTAACTCCCTCATAGGCTTTAAAAATTCTATCTTGTCGTCCTGAAAATTCCCTAAGGCATTTCACCATGTCCGGAATCTTATCTAATTCATTTATGTTGTTCGCGTTCAGTGTCACACTATGGTCGGGTTCTGTAAAGTCTGTTATACTTGTAGTCTGCGTACTCATTCGTTCAAGTACTTCTCGATCTATTGGCGTTATTAGAGTTGGGTTAGGGGTGGATGGGTGGAAGGATTTGAAGGATGGGTGGTTTGCTCATAATCTAACCTCATTTGGTTTAATTGTTCTATCAGTTCCTCAGCCGTGTCTGGCATTATAATAATGTTAGTTAGTTAGAAAATAATTTCCTTTTTAATAGTACTTCCTTCATTAATTTAAAATTTTTTTTTTTTTTTTAAGTTTACACTTGTAGAGGAGTTTTTCCTCTCTTTTTCTTTGTAGTAACGATGTTTTTTTACGATAATCGTAAAATTTTTGATAAGAGCTTACCCTAGTTGTTTCCAGCTTCCCATGGGATGTTATTGTGCGTTTCGGGGTTGTCCTTTTTCCTGCAGGTACCGCTTGTCAGCAAAGTATTTTTCTTTTTGCACTCTTCGCTAGCCTTACTGTTTTATTTTCAGGCTCTTTTTCTTTTTTACTTTTCACTTTATTACCGTTCGTCACGCGCGTAGCCTTACTTTTTGATTTTCAGGGAATAACTACTTATCTGCGCTGGTCCCTGCTCGGGCGCCAGTTAAAACATTTTGTTATTTTTAATAAAAAAAATGTTATCTGGGAGTTATGCTCCTTTATTGAAATCCACTTAAGATCTAAAGTTTACCACTAATTATACTTAACTCTAGACTTATGTTTGCCGCTGCAACGGGTACGGAGTTTGCTGACGCTGCGCTTCCCACAGGTTGCCACTACACGTGTCGCACTCTCAGCGATTTAGTGGTATCATATTATATTACTTTTTATCATATGATATTAATGAATCATATGATACTTTGAATGTATGGGGTGCTAACTTGCATACCCGAAGATTGAGTCCTAAGTTCGCTCTGCCAAATTCACAAAAAGGGCGATCCCACAATTCGCAGGTTTGTTTTGTTTGGAATTTAAAATTGGCACCACGTTATGAAAACGATAAACGTACGCTGTTGTTAACTCGGCTATAATCGCGTAAGCGGTGTAGAAGTTCACGCTAGTTTGGTGTGGGATTCATGGTGCTAGGGAGACTCCGGCGCCAAGTACTATCAGTCACTCCGGTGAATGAACGTCTAGCCACAATCCGCATCAAAGCGAGGTTCTTCAACTTATCGCAGATTTGCGCCCACGCTCCAAAGGATGATAAGGACGATGTGACCAAAGAAGTGATTTCAGCACAAGAAAATACATCGAGCTACCTGGCCGTCTCCGGATCGAAAAGCCACCAACCAGATCGATCATGTTGAGATAGACGGAAGACACGTCTCTAGACGTGCGTAGGCTCCGATGTGCTAACATCGACTCGGTCCACTATCTTGTTGCAGCCAAGACTCGCACTCGCTTCTGTGCAGAAAAAAATCACGTCAACACAAAAGAACACAAGTTAAAAATCTCTTCCCACCGTTTGCGCAGCTGTCGCACTGGAATTAGCTGTTTATAAATTTGCTAAATGATAGTTCGGAGTATGGTTCACAAGTGTGCAACAGCGTTTTGCCAAAAGTAAAAGCAAAAAAAGAGTGATCAGCAATGGAATTCAGGCGTAGTAGTGTAATTGCTTTATATTTAGCTGGAAAATCATAGCCAGCAATTGCTCGTGAGCTCAAACACCTTAATCTGAATAAAGTTTTTGTTTATCGCACCTCGTTACAATGATACTGGTGGCATCGCAAAACGCCATGGAGGTGGTCATCAAAAGACTGCAACGTCACGTGAGATGGTTCGGAAAGTGAAGAAGCGACTTGAGCGAAATCCACGACGAAAAGCCAATCAAATGGCTAAAGAACTGAAAATATCCGACCGCAACATCCGACGCATATTGAAAAATGGGCTCAAGGTCAAGCCTTACAAGTTCCAAAAGGCCCATGATCTCACACCGAAGCAGCAACAAGTATGACTTGAGAGAGCGAAGCAGTTGCTTCGCTTGGCCGAATGCGGCCAAATTCAGAACATTGTGTTGTCCAACGAAAAAATTTTCCAATTGAGCAATTCGTAAACTCTTAAAACGATAGGCTTTACTTGACCGACCATTCATAAGAGAATCTAAGTCATCGGTTGACCACCTGGAGGCAGACCCGCCAAAAATAATGGTTTGGGTTGCTGTCACCGCAGATGGGCACTCTCCAATGGATTCCATCGAGCCTGGCGTTAAAGTAAATGCGACATATTATCGGGAAAGTGTTTTGGAGGCTGCTTTGAAGCTGTGGTCAAACAAACATATCGGTCGCAAACCATGGACGTTTCAACAAGTCTCAGCACTGTCTCACAAAGCGCGAGTGAACCAAGAATGGCTGAGAAACAACGTTCCGAACTTGAAAAGCAAGGTCCGAAGTAAAAAATACACCAGTCCCGAGATGCTGGTGTCAATAAAGTCATTGTCTGTGAGTGGGCCAAAATGCCGGTAAGTCACATTCGGGCAGCTGGCCATTCGTTTTTTGCCTGCCTCAATGCCATAATTAAGGCAAAAGGTGGTCATATCGAGCAAAAGTGAACTGGTACTGAATTTATGATTATTTTCAAATCTTTTGTACTTTAAAATGAATAAAAATATTTCTGAATTTTTTAATCGACACTGGCCGCCAGTAGGCCGGTGCAAACCTTTTGAATGGCCTCTATGTTTGTATAAAGCTTTCCATCACGGGCAAATGTATTTTTCCGAAAAAGGAGGGAGTGAATAAGGGTTAAAATGTGATTTTTGGTCAAATAATCGGTCGCAAGTGTCTATTGATGCGACGGCGCATTATCGTGTAACGAACGCCAACTTTCATCTTCGCGATTTTCGGGCCGAACACGTCGAATGCGGTGCACTAAACACTTCAAAACTCCAAGGTAGAATACCGCATTAACGTTTTGGCCAGGTGGAAGAAATTCTTTGTGGACAATACCCTTGGAATCATAACAATAAATCATTGTTTATCTTCACTTTGGACTTCTCCATGCGCGAGTTTTTGGGTTTCGGCTCGTCCGATTCCTTCTATTCAGCACTCTGGTGTTTCCTTTCCATATTATATTGGAAACTCCACGTTTCTACATCAGTCACAATATTTTGTCCTTTTTGACCTCCTTAGTGATGTCCTTCGAATGTTGAATTCTAAGCAATTTTTGGTCGCCAGTCAATTTGTGCTGAACAAACCGTGAACACATCTTTCGTAAGCAAAATGTTCGGTCAAATGCGATAAATCGATATTTTAGAGATGTTAATTTCCATTTCTATGCATTTCAATGGTGATTTCGGCTGATTTTCCGGTGATCACGGATTTTGATTGGCCCACATGGTGATCGTCATTCCTAACGACTACTTTGAAAACGTTGAAACGTTGAACTCTGCTACGTGGTAGGCAATTATCGCCGTGAACTTGTTTCATCAACTGAAACGTTTCTTTGTTAAGCTTATGCCAATGCGTCCAATTTGTTTCCTCTTTGTTGCTTGTTCCGTAGTTTTAATTTCCCTCTGTTGGTTGGCTTTTTTAGATTTTTTATTTTTTGTTTTTTTTTTTTTGGTTTCACGTTTATTATAAGTTTTCAAATAGACATTAGATTTTATATACATATGTGTTAAACTTCGCGCCCGTGTAGATGTTTGTATAGTAAATAATATTTCCCGCCCGGTTGTAGGTAATTTTTTTGTTTTTGGATTTTCAGCACAGTTTTGAATGTATATGTATATTTATAGGTGTTTTGTTTTTTTTATCTTTTTTTTTATAACTGCACACATGATTTAATTTTTTCTTATTATTGTAAATTTTGTTTAATTTTGGTAACACAACACGGAACCGTTTCGTCTTTTCCTTTTTCACAAACTGTTTTTTTTTTATACAGTATACATATGCACATGTCACTTCACTTTAATTTTACTGCGTGATTTTTTTTTTTTGCATGTGTGGATATGTCAACGCACCTTTTATTTTATTTGATTTTTTTTCTGAAATTTTTTTTTTATCTGTATGTATATGTCACCTCATTTTAACTTTACCGCTTGAATCAATAGTGCCTTTCTTTGCGGCTCGAAGGACCAATGTTTGAGTTGGTACCTACTTCACTTTACGCTTATGACATTTACCACTTTCTTTCACTCACTCTTTTTTGAAGTAAAAACGCCCGGCCTACACAATTTTAGATTATTGGTTTATATTAATTCATATATTTTGATATAATGGTCTTGCGGTAGTTTTATCGAATCAATTCGTGTGGCAACCATACATCGAGCTTCTTAGTGACTCCATGCTCCTTCAAATGGATTATAATAGATTTCTCTTTCGACCAATTCAGGGATTTTATCGCAATTTTCGACGACAGACCTCCCGGAGCGTGGCGCATCTTCGACCACCTCTACACCAGAACGAAAACGTTGAAACCATCGTTGTGCGGTGGAAATGGAAACTGTATCGGGTCCATAAACTGCACAAACTTTATTGGCGTTATCGTAGTAGTACTGTGAAATATGCCGATCTTTATTTTGCTTCATGTATGCGACGCTATAACTCACGAACGACTTAAAAGAAACCACAAACACGTAATAGCGCGTGAAATGAGCTTTCCAAAAAGATATAGCATGACCCGATGCGACGAATGAAACTAGAACTACGCGCTTTCGGCGCCAACTAGCGAAAATACCGCAAGACTTTTTTGACAACCTATGTATATAACGATTAAAAATAACAAACTCGGCTTAGTAAAATGGTGGTAAATAGTAAATACTGCAGATGACGACCAAATGGACGAGGACTATTTGAGTGCACTGATGCTGCCGTACGCCGATGATACTAATATCATTAGCCACGGCATCCGTGCTATTATTCTTGCAGTCTCCAGAATGGATAAGGAAGCGAAGCAGTTGGGTCTGGAAGTAAACAGGGGCAAGACGAAATATCTTTTGTCGTCAAGTAAACAGTCGTCGCACTCGCGACTAGGCTTCCACTGTTGACAGTCACAACTTCGAATTTGTATATAACAATGTTAGCCTCGAAATCCAACGCAGAACAGCTCTTGCCAACAGGCGGTACTTTGGACTGAGTAGGCAGTGGATAAATAAAGTCCTATCTAGACGAACAAAAACCATACTTTATAAGTTACTATATGATGCAGAGGCATGGACATCATCTGATGAGTATACGTTACGAATTTCGATAGAAAGATTTTGCGGAATATATATGTATGATTCGATGGAGTACCCGCCGGGTGAAGCAGAGGAAGAGGACGATCTCCACTCCGTTGGAAAGACCAGATGGAGAAGGACCAGGCTTCGCTTGAAATCTTCAAATAGCACCACCTGGCACGCTGTTGTTAACTCGTTGTTAACTGCGTAAGCGGTGTCTACCTATCAAGAAAGTATTGGTATTTTATATATAAAACGAGCATTTTTTAATCAATGTACTTGTGCCAGCGCTTCTTCCAATCGTCAAAACATTTTTTATATGCACTATCCGAGTTGGCCGTCAGCTTTCGCGCCGAATTTGTTTTGAGGTCTTCAATTGACTCAAGGCGTGTTCCCCGAATTGGATACTTCACTTTGAAGAAACGTAAAAGTCACAAGAGACCATACTAGGTGAATAGGTTGCTTACTCAATGATATTTTTTAAGTGTTTGGCTAAAATTTAAAACAAATACGTTGATTTATATTTCAAAATTCCACAAACACTACTGAGGTCGACTGACGTAAACTGCTGCTGTATACACACTGGTTGAGAGATCGCGCTAACTTTTGACATCATAATTAGGGACAGTTGTATCAGCTTAGGAAACAAAATTTACCAGTCTTTCATATAATCGGGAGATGAGAAGGGGAAATGAAGAATTCCCGGTACTTTCTTGACAGGGTGTATATGTCATATGGAGGCTAGAAAAAATTTGTATCCGATTTTATTAATTTTATGACATCACTGTTATCAGCAAAACACTCTAACTTAATTTTGTTTAGATAGCTCACATATTCGGCGATGGGTGCGGTATAAAGTCAGGCGGAAGTTCGAACATTTTTCTGTTAGGTATATGGGGGTTAATAGTTCCTACCCGATTCAACCTATTTAAGGTACCCAGACATTCTGTTATCAGGAATGGATGTTCTTCGAATATCAATTTTACGGGGTTTGTGCACAAAACTTTCGTTTTGTTTGTACGAACAGTAAAATATTAGTTTGTCAAAAAAGTCTTGCAGTATTTTCGCTAGTTGGCGCTGAAAGCGCATAGTTCTAGTTTTATTCGTCGCATCGGGTCACGCTATACCTTTTTGGAAAGCTCATTTCACGCGCTAACACGTGTTTGATTGATTCGTTTCTTTTAAGTCGTTCGTGAGTTATAGCGACGCAAACATGCAACAGTACTACTACGACAAGGACAAAAATGCATCTCAAGCTGCCAATAAAATTTGTGCAGTTTATGGATCCGATACAGTTTCCATTTTCACCGCACAACGATGGTTTCAACGTTTTCATTCTGGTGTAGAGGTGGTCGAAGATGCGCCACAGTCCGGAAGGCCTGTCGTCGAAAATTCCGATAAAATCGCTGAATTAGTCGAAAGAGACCGGCATAGTAGTAGCCGTAGCATCGGTCAAGAGCTGGGCATGAGTAACAAAAATTCATTTCAATTTCAATAAAAAAAATTCAATAAAAATATCGCAAGACTTTTTTGACAACCCATTGAATTAGCTGCAAATTATGCACAATGTGGAGGACCAAAAATCTTGGACGATTTAACGGTCCTTCTCACGCATCGTGCTTGAATATCTGGCTAAAAATAACACATTAATGATGCCGCTTTGTTTGCTCCCAAAACAGAAAAGGTCCATGAAAGGACACCGCTACGCAACGATTGAGAATATAAGAACTGCATCGAAAGAAGAAGTAAACAAGATCACAAAAATTACCTTTTCAAAGCTTTGATGACTAGAAAATACTCTGGCAGAGCTGAATATGAGCCATATTTTGTAATCATATTTGGTCGACTGATCATCTGTTTCTTAGTTTTAAGCATAGATTCAGTAATAATACGTTTCACAGATATAAGCGCAATGCCAGTTTTCGAAAAACTTTAGTAATTTGGAACCAATCGTGCTTTCCCTTTGCTTAAGCCCAAATTATCTTTCGAAATGGTTTTCAATGAGCTTTCCGATATTCCAACGATGCCAGTAAGATTTTTGACTATTACTCGTCAATTCTCAAACACTAATTCCTTAATTTTATTGACGTGGTTCGTCGTCAACGCGATCTCGAGCCTCTTTGAATAATTTCAACCAATCAAAAATACTTGCTTGCGACATACAAGTACATAATAATTATCACGAGAGGGCTTTTCCAACGTTCTGAATATTTTGGCAACAGAAATTTGATTCCGCACACAAAATTTATAATTTAAGGGAACTTCTTTACTGAATAATTTCGTTCATCGTAAAAATCACTTCACGAAACACAAAAGATAATTTTGATTTGATATTTGGAACAGATGTCACTAGCAGTCATAACAACTTGTAAAAAAAATTTCGATGAATAGGTTTACACGCGAAATTCAAATTAAAAAGACTATATTTTCCCACAGTAGAATATGTGAAGTTAACCGCCTCTGTCACGTTTAGCTAGAGTTATCGCATAAAGGGCGCGGGATACTCATACGAGTCCTAATATTTTCACACTGTCATAAGAGGTTTCAAAGGAATTGAGAGGCCATTTATTTGCTATAGATTCTTAAATGTTTCTTTTTCTTCTTTGATGGTTATAGCTGCGCGGTCGCTTCTTCCCTTCGATATTTGACGTCAACTTGAGGTACCTAGCTCAACTAGGTCCTTCTCCACCCGATCCTGCAGCGGATTAGATCTCTTCATCTTTCCACTGGTTACGAAAACCTTCAAAGCCGGAGTGTTATCTTCGATCCGGACAATATGATCATGCCAATGCACACGTTGTCTCTTGATTCGGCAAAAACTGTCAAGCTCGCCGTGTATGTATGATCGTTCAATCGACTGTAAACCCTTCTCTCGAACACTACTAAAGGCGACTCATCAGCTGATGCCATTGTCCATGCCTCCGTACCATATAGCAGAGCGGAAATAATGAGGAACTTGTAAAGTCTAAATTCGTAATAAAATTTATTAGGTTAAGTGGACAAATTTTCCTACCAATTAAGTGGTTTTGCGCTGAATATATAAGAAATTTGTGTATGGCTTGGTCGAGACCTCTTATACTATACTTTATGCGAGTATAATGAATTCGTCAACCAGAGGAGTTGACGTTTTCCACATCAACTTATTATACAAAATTTAGCCGCTTCCCTCCTTGTTTAATACATATACAGTTTTGTCAACTTCCCCGGCTTTGATCCTAATGTAATGGAGCAACACATCTCGCAAAATCAAACGATTTTAATCTTTTGTTATCTTAGGGTTCCAGCTAAATTATGGGTGTCTTTTGTATTTTTAATTTAACTTTCAATTTGATAATAACGAGTTTGGCGTGATATATTATATTCTTTAGCGAAATTTATAACGGAATTACTTAGGTTAAAATTTTTCATTATTTCTCTTCTTAATTTGTTAAAAAATTTTAATTGTAAATTCGGTAAATAATTAAAAAAAAAAAAAAAGAAAACTGCACTCACTTTTACCTTTGCATACAGAAGCAACTAATTTACTTGATTTCAAAATACTTATCCCATTGCAAACTTCTCTCTTCTAAAATTATCATCAGTAGAAACTATTCGCACAAAAAGGAATTGAGTATTAGGTAAGAGTGTAGCTGCAAATGCGCTCTTTGTTTTGAGCTACTGTTCAAAAATATAAAATATTAAAATAAAAAGCATGTCAAGGCATAAAAGTCCTCGGCAGCGTATGCAGCTTATTATACCGATATTAAAGCGAGTATGCAAACACTGAAGGAACTACCTTAGGTTAGGTTAGGTTAGGTTAGGTTAGATGGCTGATCAGAGATCGCACATGGACTGATAAGTAGTCCTTTGTGAAGCCATTGAAAATCGAACTCCCGTGTTCGGACTCAAATATCGGCAAACCGTTTAGTATCCAATACAAATTTGCAGAGGCGCTTAATTTCTATGCCCGCCAGGTTGGCGGGTAGTCTGAAGCTATGTGCACCCAGGTGTCTAAGCCTTGATCTCCCAAAAGCAGGGCAGTCAAGAAGGAAGTGTTGGCTAGTTTCTACTGCATCTTCTTCTAAGCAGCTTCTGCATACGGCGTCCGGTAAGATTCCCAGTCTTACCGCATGTATGCCAATTGGGCAGTGGCCCGTCAAGAGCCCCATCATTAATGAGGGGCTAGCCTTACTGAGGGCAAAGAGATCACTAGATCTTCTACGATCTATCTTGGGCCAAAAGGCCCTTGCGACCGCGCAGGTACCAATGCTGGACCATCGGCGACCGAGCAGCCGCGAGGCCCAGCTATCCAGTAGTAGAGAACAAGAGGATGCAGGAGCACCTACCCGTTCCCATTCTACCGACAGCGATTCCAGGGTACCTTTTCTTGCTAGCTCATCACCTTGCAGTTACCTGGGATTCCGCTGTGGCCCGGCACCCACACAAGTCTTATAATAAAAGCTCCCGACGCCAGAGACAGTGACGCCAGACACTCTTCGACCAACCCTGAACGCACTGTGAATGAGTTCAGGGCTAGTATCGCCGCTCTGCTGTCTGAGTGAATGGTCACTTCCCTGAAGGCAGAAACTCTCTTGAGCAGCATATCTGCTGCTACCTTGATGGCTGCAACCTCGGCCTGGAAAACACTGCAATAGTCGGGAGGTCTGAAGCATGATTTTATGGAGAGCTCCCGACAGTAGACCCCTCCACCAACCTTCCCCCCAAGCTTCGACCCATCCGTAAAGAAGCTTACTGCCCCTCTCCTCCAACGACCTCTTCCCTGCCAAACCTCCCTCGTCGGTATATGTACAGAGAAGGAGCCACCGGAGTTCGATAAGGCGACTCCATAATCCAGATGATCCGGTATGCAGTCAAAGCTTGTGAGGATATCCGAGTGCTCAGATGCACGTCCCTTTAGGAACCCAGACTCCCTGAGCCTAATAGCCACCTTTGCAGCCATACACCTTCCGGCAATATCCACCGGCGTTATGTTCAGGATTGCATTAAGTGCGATGGTTGGGGTAGACCTTAATACACTGCACATGCTGATGAGCGCAGCTCGTTGAACGCTCTCAAGTTTTTTTACAAGTGTGGTCTTCTGCAAAGCTCTCCACCACATGAAGACTCCATAGAACATTATGGGCTTGACTATGGTGTCATAGAGCCAGAGTATCACCTTCGGTGAGAGGCCCCACCTTTTGCCAATAGCTCCTCTACAGCAATAAAAGGCAATCGATGCCTTTTTAGCTCTCTCCTCGATATTCGGTTTCCATGAAAGCTTCTTATCCAGGATGAGCCCTAAATACTTAACTGTATCCGCCGGTTGCAAGCGAATACCTCCCAATAGCGGTAACGGCGCCTCTGGGATCTTGTATCTTCTGCTAAATAAAACCATTTCTGTTTTATTTGGATTGATGGCGACTTCACTGTTGACCGCCCATTTTGCTACAACGCTGAGATATCCCTGCGTCAACTCATACACGGTGCTTAGAAACTTTCCTTTTACCATGAGTTCTACATCGTCTGCATAGGCAATCACCTGACAGCCAAGATCCTCTAGCTTCTTGAGAAGGTCATTAACGACTAGGATCCACAAAAGAGGAGAAAGAACCCTCCCTTGAGGGGTTCCCCTGCTCACTCTCCGCCGCGCACTCGCGCTGCCCCATTCTGTTTCGACCACTCTGTCGCACAGGAGACTGAAAATGAGGTGCTTGAGGTTCGATTCGACTCCAAGACCGTCTAGGGCAGTAACGACTGCCTCTGGCAGGACATTGTTGAAGCTCCCTCAATATCAAGGAAGGTCCCAACCGCGAAGTCCTTAGCCTCAATTGCTTCTTCAAGCCACGACACGATAGTGTGCAAAGCAGTGTCCACTGACCTTCCTTTACGATACGCATGTTGCGCTCCTGATAGATAGTCCCTCGGAATGCGCCCTCTTAGATACCAGTCCAGCAGCCTCTCTAGGGCTTTCAGTAAAAACGAGAAGAGACTGATGGGCCTGAAATCCTTGGCCGTGACATGGGAGCCCCTGCCAGCCTTCGGGATGAACGTAACCCTGACTCGTCTCCAGGCTCCCGGGATCTAACCTAATCTGATGCAGTTCGCATAGATCGGTGCCAACCAGCCACATGATACCTTAACAGCCTGCTGCAGCTGCGCTGGTATGATGCCGTCCGGTCCCGGGGACTTGAACGAATTAATCGCCCAGGTCAGGTGACGCTCATCCAGAAGGCCGACAAAGGCCGTGTGGTCAGCATGCAACGCTCCGAGAGAAACCTCCGTAGGGGACGCGTTACTAGGGAAGTGAGCATCAATGAGCATCTGTAGTGTCTCTTCACTGCTCAGCGCCCACCTCCCATTTACATCCTTAAGGTACCCCAGAGACACGGGGTTTTTCGCGAGAATTCGCCTGAATCTAGACGACTCATGAAAGCCCTCCACTTTTTCGCAGAAGCTCTTCCACGAGATTCTCTTAGCCCTTCTTAGCTCGGACTTGTATATCGAAAGTCCTGTTTTATACAGGACCCAATCATCGGGTAGCCCACTCCTACGAGCCTTGTTGAATAAGCGTCTACAGGACGCCCTGATTTCCGAGAGCTCCAAAGTCCACCATTGAGGTTTTGCCCTGCCCTTCGGTGTTTTCAATGGACAGGAGCTCTCCAGTGCATTGTTGCACGCCGAGCTGAAGGCTTCGACCCATCCATCCACCACATCGGCGGTGGCCAGCGCGCCCAACTCCAGTGCGCGTGGGAGAGTTTGCCGAATCCTTCTGCGGTAACCTTCCCAGTCCGTGTTTCGGGGATTTCTGAAGGATTTTCTGGGAGGACCTTCTCCGTCAAGACTAAACCCGATATATTTATGATCAGAAAAGGAGTGGTCATCGAGAACCCTCCAGTTCGAGATCAGCGGGGCAATCTTGTGTGAGGCTAGGGTGAGGTCGAGAACCTCCTCCCTACCTGCAGTCACAAAAGTGGGAGAATTTCCCCTATTGCAGATGCAAAGATTTTCACTAACAATAAAATCGAAAAGCGACTCACCTCTAGCGTTGGTATCCGAGCTCCCCCAGATCGAGTGTCGCGAGTTGGCGTCCGAGCCGATGATGACATCGGCACCATTCCGGGACGCTTCAGCCACGGTCCTTCTTAGCAGTGTGGGAGGCGGTTCCACCTCATCGTCATGAGGCATGTATGCTGCGACCAGCCAGATATTTCCGGTGTCGCACTCTAGTTTTGCTGTAACTACGTCATCGTTGCTGAAATTAGGTAAAAGAAATACCCCTAGTTCGTTTCTGACCAGCATACAGGCTCTATTTCCACCTGCATCCATGGCCGCCAGCAGCTTATGGCTCTTTGTCCTTAGTCCGGATATTCCGTTGCCAGTTAGCCACGGTTCCTGGATCAGGACCACATCGGCTTCGTCTTGCTCTAAACGAAGCAGTAGATTGGCGGAGGCCGCCTTTGCGTGGTGGAGGTTAATCTGGAGGAATCTCATCCTTCAGACCATCCTCTAGGAGCGCCAGTTCAGCGCTTAGGTCATGATCGACCCTCACCTCCTCGAACAATTGTTCGAGGCTGAAGACGGAATCGCCGATCGACGAGCCGCCTCCAGTACTCGCCACGTCCGGGAGGTTCGGGTCGTTTTCCGTGATCGCTTGACCATCGCTAACGCCTTCCCCCTTCTCCCCCGCATCTGCGGCTTGATTGCCATCAGCTCTGGCATCCGTTGGAAGTACCTTCAGTACTACCATTTCGAACTCATAGCTGATGGCTCCCTTGGTTTTACTGAGAGGACCGATGGACTCCGCGTTAAGCATTTTCAAGGCCTGCCGATATGGTTCATCGGTTCTCTCCAGCCTTATTACCCTCCAGTCATGCGTGGGAAGTAAGGGGTTGCAGTATCTGAGGATTTCCTCAATCTCTTTCGCAGTGGACGGTTCGGCCGGCAACCAGACGCGAGCCCTAGGGCGAAGAGGAAGATCCTCTTTGTCCTCGGCCTCCAGTTTGGCCCCCTTCCAAACGTCCCCCACCAGAGAGACTGCCTTCTTGTATAAGATGGCCGATCTTTCATCGGTGCATCTAGTCAGCTTGTGCAGCCTATGGTGCCAACCGGCACTAACACATTTTGGGGGTGGCCCCGGGTTTTCCCTGACCACCCTGAGGAAGACCGAAGAGATAGCCGCGAGATAGCTAAAGCCCCTTTACTCAAGCCCCCTGTGGCCCCCTTCATAAATCTAGCAGAAGTTCCTCTACTAGTACTGGCTATTCCGCCGTGTATGAAGGCTCCACCCTTCACTGTCTTTTTTGCCGGCGGGTTTGCGCCGACTTCTCCCATCCTACCGTCTGATGCGGAGACTCCTATGAGGGTCTTAATTCTACTGTTACCTGGCGACGATTTCGGCGACCTGCCCTACATCCCAAGGAACTACCTTGCTTAAGGGCAAATTAAATAAAGTTGTCAAACGTACATATGTATAGTAAGATGTATTTTTAAAGTATGATGAAATTATCTTATTTGGACTGTTAGTAAAGTTATTAATTAATCGAACGGAGCGGATTGGGAAATTTTTTTATATCCTCCTTTCATCAGCGGCTGAAATCATAATGGATAATTTTAAACCTTTTTCACCGATTTATTAAATACACCGAGTTTCGATCTGGTTGGTGGTTTTTCGATCCGGAGACAGCTAGGTAGCTAGGTGAAGTTTGCTGTGCTGGAATCTGGTACTAGAATCAACAATATTTCGAGCCCCGCCGAAGTCGATCAGCCTCAACCCATTTGGAGACGTTTCCTATGGAGACTAAATTTACCGATTGTTGTGCCAAAGATACCTTCCTTGCCCACACTGGTCACCAAGCACGATTTTGACATCGTGGCGGGGGCAGCTCTCATAGGTGCACTCCAAGCGCTCATAGAAGGCATCTTTGGTCACAAAGCATAATAATGACAGATCCAACAATGGAACGCAAATGGTGCGGCAGCATGTCAGGTAAATCCAAAGAATTTAGAAATTTTATTAGATAATTCACGGCTTCGTATTTATTTTCATCACGGTGATTGATCGGTTATGCGATCGATTAGTTTCACTGCTTCGTTCTAATGCATCTCCTGTCCAACCTTTAATAACAATATCACGGAATTCTAAATTATCACCAACAACAACAATTTATATTTCTTTGGACGTCGGTTGATTATATTGCCGTTAATGGGGAGTGCTGGTCATTTGTCCGCTTTTATGATGATTCTGTTATCATTAGATGGCGTCGTTTATAACTAAGTTATAAATAATCCCACTTGTTCGTTATGTTCATGGAGTATTTATTGTAATTGCTGCCCAATTTCTCTTCTCTTTCGCATTGCAATTTTGCACAACGTCGATTCACTTCTTCATTTGAATCTCCATGGAAACAAATTTGGAGATATTTGTGATCTTTATCAAGATGCGGTAAGAAGATTAATTTGCCCGTAAATCTGTATAAATAGTTGCAGACAATTATGTTAATTCCAGATAATAAGTGTTTGATTGTTGGTGAACTAATTTTGAATGTGAGATTGCAATTATGTTCATTCACAATTTCCTTACCAAACACCAAACGATGTCATTCGAAAACAATTGTTATACATCTTATAATTTTGTAAAAAATGATTCGAATTGTGTGAGTCACCGGTCAAGGTTGCTGTTGCTGGCGTTATCGTTGACCAAAACATTGTTATCTTGGTTTATGAATTTCCTGAGCACGAACTTGTCTTGTTCTCAATCGTTGTTGCTTATTATATGCTTCCTGAACTTCTTCCAAATGTCGCGCACGCAATTATTCCGATTCGTGTAGATTCCCTTGCAGTAACATTTTCCTTTTCCGTACGACCTACTTCATAAGTACGTATGTCCGTTGTACTTGGGTACACCGACTGATATTAGCGCGGCCTCTTCGTGACATTCACACAAAATTGAAACTCACATAAAGTTTTCACTGAATGATTTTCAATAACTTACCTTTAAAGAAAGCAAACGATCGAAATTGAACGATTCAAATAATTTACAAATCAATTGAAAATAAAATATTTAAAGTAAAAATTTGTGAATGCAAAAACGTATTTTTTAGAATTTTTCAATTTTCCTACTTCAGAGATTTTTTTTTTGACAGATAGATTTTAAAAACAAAAAAAACAAAATGATTTGAAAATATTAATTAAAAAACACTGAAAAGAAGTGAAAAAGTCCTTTTGTGCAATTTTTGAACTTTAGTGCAGAAAAGTATACATTTTTTTTTTTTTTATTTCTAAACCGTCCCAGATTCACAACGAACGGCTTCTAACAATTACATCAAAATTGGTCCAGCCGTTTTCGAGACTTAGCGCCACTAAAAAACAAATATGTAGATATCCTAGCTCACCCTGCAGTCGTTGGCCTGCGTGAAATTATGTGTTTTGAAATGAAAAGAAAGTGGAATTTGTCATTTCATTTTTTTTTCAATGTAACGCAGCTAGGTAAAGAACATTTTTTGATTTCTGTTCCGGTGTACTTCGAATACTTTCAGAGCTGGAGTGTTTTCGTCCATCCGGACAATATGACCTAGCCAGCGTAGCCGCTGTCTTTTAATTCGCTGAACTATGTCAATGTCGTCGCATATCTCGAACAGCTCATCGTTCCATCGAATGCGATATTCGCCGTGGCGAACAGCTCATCGTTCCATCGAATGCGATATTCGCCGTGGCTAACACGCAAAAGCCGTAAATCTTTCGCATAACTTTTCTCTCGAAAACTCGCAACGTCAACTCATCAGTTGTTGTCATCGTCCAAGCCGCTGCACCATAAAGCAGGATGGGAATTATGAGTGACTTATAGAGTTTGGCTTTTGTTCGTCGAAAGAGGACTTTATTTCTCAATTGTCTACTCAGTCTGAAGTAGCACCTGTTGACAAGAGCCATCCTGCGTTGGATTTCCAGGCTGACATTGTTGGTGGTGTTTATGCTGGTTCCCAAATATACAAAACTATCTACAGCTTCAAAGGTATGACGTTTAACAGTAACGTGAGTGCCAAGTCGCAAGTGCGACGACTGTTTGTTTGATGACAGGAGATATTTCGTCTTGCCCTCGTTCACTGCCAGATCCATTTGCTTCGCTTCCTTGTCCAGTCTTTTGAAAGCAGAACTAACGGCGCGGGTCTTTAGGCCGATGATATCAATATCATACGCCAGTAGCTGTACGCTCTTATAAAATATTGTACCTGCTCGATAAGTTCTGCAGATCGAACTATTTTCTCCAGCAGCAGATTGAAGAAGTCGCACGATAGGGAGTCACCTTGTCTGAAATCTCGTTTGGTATCGAACGGCTCAAAGAGGTCCTTCCCGATCCTGGCGAAGTTTTTGGTACTGCTCATCGTCAATCTACACAGCCGTATTAGTTTTGCGGGGATACCAAATTCAGACATCGCGGCATAAAGGTAGCTCCTTTTCGTGCTGTCGAAAACAGCTTTGAAATCAACGAAGAGGTAGTGTGTGTCGATTCTCCTTTTACGGGTCTTTTCTAAAATTTTGGCCTTGGTAAATGTCTGGTCGGTTGTTGATTTGCCAGGTCTAAAGTCACACTGATATGGTCCAATTAGTTTGTTGGCGGCAGGCTTTTATCTTTCACACAATGCGCTCGGTAGAACGTTATACGCGATGTTGAGGAGATAGATAGATAGATTGTAGGGTCTCCCATTTTATGGATTAGGCAGAGAACACTTAAATTCCAATCGTTGGGCATGCTTTCGTCCGACCATACTTTACAAAAAAGCTGATGCATGCTCCTTATCAGTTCTTCGTCGCCGTGTTTGAATAGTTCGGCCGGCAATCTTTCGGCCCCGCCGATTTGTTGTTCTTCAGGCGGGTAATTGCTCTTCGAACTTCTTCGTGGTCGGGCAATGGAACGCCTGCTCCATTGTCATCGATTGGGGAATCGGGTTCGCCTTCTCCTAGCGTTGTGCGTTCACTGCCATTCAGCAGCCTGGAGAAATGTTCCCTCCATGATTAAAGTATGCTCTGGGCATCGGTGACTAGATCACCTTTGCAAGTTCTACAAGTGTATGCTACGGTCTTGAAACCTTCAGTTAGCCGCCGCATCTTTTCGTAGAATTTTCGAGTATTACCCCTGTCGGCCAGCTTATCAAGCTCTTCGTACTCACGCATTTCGACCTCTTTCTTTTTCTGTCTACAAATGCGTCTCGCTTCCCTCTTCAACACTCAGTATCTATCCCATCCCGCACGTGTTGTGGTCTATCGTAACGTTGCGGGGTAGGCAGTATGTTTTCTCTCCGCTGCGGCACGGCACTCCTCGTCGTACCAGCTGTTCTTTTGCATTTTCCGAAAACCAATAGTTTCGGGTGCAGCTGTACATAAGGAGTTTGAAATGCCGTTCCACAGTTCCCTCATACCGAGTTGTTGACGAGTGCTCTCAGAGAGCAGGAGTGCAAGTCGAGTAGAAAGCCATCGTCGTCATCAAAAGGGGAGTCACTCATCCGAGGCTTGTTGTATCTTTCATTGGGGATGTTTTTTACGTGGCGGGTCCCAAACCCAGCGCACAACTCTAAGTTTAGAATATTTCGCCTTCTCCCTTTAGCTCGCCTTCAAACGGATGTTGTTAGGATACTTGGTCAAGGACCAAAAGTCGTGAGCTGCTTTAGTCACATGTAAAAGAATCGTTTGGGGCCACTCCCAAGCGAATGGCGATACGAGAACTTTCCTCACTTACGTGAACTTCTACACAAGACTCCATCCTCCCGATTCAGTTTTATATCTAAGATATTAATATATATATGTATATAAATTCTCATATATATATCGAAATTCTCTGGCCTGTATCAAAAGGATGAAAACGATATCTAAGTTACAGATATTGGAGCTCTTACAAATACTTTAGAACTTTAACCTATGAACTTCATTATCCTAAATAATTAACCTATTGCAATTAGTGATTGAGTTAGAGAATTTTTAAAAAATATTGGAATAGAAAAAAATTTGCAAACGAAAGTAACTTGCGGAAGCACACTTTAATAGAATTGAAAAATTCATAGAATTTTAAGTGAAAATAATATTGATTGTACGAAGTGAACAATCGTACAAAATGAGGTACAATTTTTATAGGAAAATAGTTGATAATATAAAAAAACATATGTTAGCAGTTTTGAATATAGCTGGTGTATAGCGGTGAGTATGGCTATGACCAAATTTCATCACTTTTTACAACTGCTATCTTAAATAAGCATAAATGGGTTGAAAAGTCTTTAATATAAACATTTAAACAAATTTTGATTTCGACATTAACAAAAAATTAAAAAAATTCGCAGTACATAATACTGTTTATTGGTCACGGTAACTGAAAATATATATATGTATGAGACTCACAAAATTGTAAACTAAAATCTTGCCGATCGACTGTTTCTTTGGCAAAGTAGCGTACTTTGACTCCAATAAATTGAGAACTGCTTTCTTGTTATTTAAGTTATTTCTAAAATTCTAAATGAAGGAGAGAAATTTTTTAGTGCGGCAATCTTTTGGTCTGTCCTAAAACGTTTCATGTAGTACGCTTTGTAATTTGTTAAATACATATTTCAAAAAAATAAAGTTGGCGGTTGTTTTAACTAACAAGCAACTCACATAAAAAAGTTCAAGATTAAAATATGGCGTTTTTTATTGCAATAAATCTACATATGTAATACATATAATGTTTTGCATTCCAAATTCACATTCAAAATTTTACTTTTGAATGGAATAAAAATGATACACACTTTCAAATAGTGAAGTCAGCAAAGACAATATAGTTCCTGAAAGACATACATACATATAATTTTACTTTATTGTTTGCAGTGAACTCATATACATACTTACCAATTAATATAAAATACAATCCAGACATATTTGAAAGATTGACTGGGAAAACAAAATATACGGTTTGGCAAATTAGCCGTTTTGGCTGCCGATTGTTCAAAATTCTTCCAACTAATCCGACCTCTCGTGCCCAGTGCATTCTAAGAAAAGAAAAAATGTGCATACAGTAATTTATTTGAATACCAAAGGTATCATAAAATCCGTAATAATTTAGCATTCATTTTTCAATGAACTTATAAAAATCTTATGAATATATTCAGAGCTACATATATGTATTAACTAATCCTATGGGAAGTGAAGAGGCGTCGAAACCGACACCCAGATCTGTCTTGAGTGGGAGTGTTGCTCCTGAGGCGAAGAAAACGGTCGCTGGAGTTCTACAGAGGGTAGAAGGAGGACAGCGATAGCTAGGAAGCTGAAAGCTGATCGCCACTTAGCGCCCAAAATCGTGGAACGCTACGGTTATAAGCATGCTGGTCAGGTGTCTGATGTTAGGGCAGAACCGGACGCTACGGAACCGAAAAAAGCGGTTAAGTGACAAAGGTCGCACGACAAGTAAGCCTGCCTTGAAAAAGACTGCGAACGGGGGCTGCGTCAAATTTTAGCAACATCGCTAAGAATGCTGGGTGGTGCCATATCCCGCGAGGAATGAAAGAGAGTGGAGACTGTCATCTCCTCATTTTTCCTGGGGGTAGATAAAGGACACCCAGAGCCACCTCCAAGGTGTGAGAGTGCCGGATGGCATCACGGGCTTCATAAGCTCATTAGATGAGCCTATGAGCGATCAGTTGTACTATACAACGAGGCAGTCTCTTGGGTGAAGGAGGTTTGGAAAAGAGCTAGTCTAGATTTTCCGCTTCGCCCTAGGACTCTCGTCTGCCTGCCTTCCAAACCTTCCTCGCCGAGTGAGATTGAGGAAATCCTCAGATATTGCAACCGCACTGCCTACCTGACTGGAGGGTAATTAGGCTGGAGAGAACCGTATCGGCAAGCACTGATTCTGCTGAATGGGACTCCGCCTCTCCATATAAGCAAGGGGGGCATAGGCTATGGTTTCGATCGGGAGGCCGAAGGCGCCAGATCTCAGTCTCTCTGACATCTGGGTTCGAGTCCGTCTTCAGCCTCGAACAGCTGTTTGAGGAGGTGAAGGTCGATCACGATGTGAGCGCTGAGTTAGTGCCCTTGGAGGAGGGCCTAAAGTATGAAATTCCTTCAGATTAACCTCTAACATGCAAAAGCACCCTCCGCCAACTTACAGCTTCGTCTAAAAATAGATGAAGCCTATGTCGTTCTGATTCAGGAACCGTGGCTGACGAGTAACGGCATCTCTGGACTGGGGACGAAAAGTCACTGGCGACCAACGATACAGGTAGAACCAGAGCCTGCATAATGATCCGGAAAGAACTAATGGCTTTTCTTTTACCTAATTTCAGCAACGATGATATGGTGACGGCTAAACTAGAGTGTGACACCGGAGATCTCTGGTTAATCACTGTGTATATGCCGCACGAAGATGACGTGGATCATAGGTATATTGGGTTAAATCTAGTCGGAGAATGGGGGCAGACAGGTGCGTCGAACCCTTTAGCTCAGCATGCAAAACGGCTCTGGAGGGCTCCTGTCCACTGAAGACACCGAAAGCCAGAAAGAAACCTCTCTGGTAGACTATAGAACTCTCGGAAATCAGAGCGTCTTGCAGACGTTTATTCAATAAGGCCCGTAGTAGTGAGTCTACTGATGATGGGAGTTGTATAAAATGAGACCTGCAATATATAAGTCCGATTTAAGGAAAGCAAAGAGGGCTTCATGGAAAAGCTTCTGTACAGCTTCAGTAATATTCTCGTAAAGAACCCCGTATCTCTGGGTTATTTTTAAGACGCAAATGAGAAGTGGGCCCTGAGCAGCGAGGAGACACTTCGGATGCTTTCTGATGCGCACTTCCCGAACAACACGTCCTCTAATAGGATATCTCTCTTAAAGCTGCAAGACGATTGCCCGCCCTTTGTCGGCCTTCTGGATGAACGGCACTTGACCAGGGCTATCAATTTGTTCAAACCCTTCAAGTTTCGGGGACCGGATGGCATTGTACAAGTGCAACTGCAACTGACTGCTAAGGTGTTTTGCAACTGGTTGGCACCCATCTATGTGAACTGCATACGACCTCCCTTCCTTCCTACGAAAAAACTTTGGAGAGGCTGCTTGATTGGTATATAAGGGGAGCGCATTCCGAGAGACTATATATGTTTATTGTCAAGGCAAGCCAGTGGATACTGCACTGCATAATAAGTTTTATTAAGTTTAAAGATTTTGCTGTTGGGACCTTCCTTGATACTGAGGGAGCTTTCAACAACAAGGCGGTTGTTACTGCTCTGGACGGTCTTGGGATTGAATCAAACCTTACACACCTCATTTAAAGTCTTCTGTGCTATAGAATGATTGAAACGGAAAGGGGCAACGCGCGTGTGCTACGAAACGTGAGTAGAGAAACAAAATGTAGTTCTTTCACCTCTTCTATGGATCCTGGTCGTAAACGACCTGCTAAGAAACCTTGAGGATCGTGGTTGTAGAATGATTGCTATGCAGACGATGGAAAGTTCCTGGCACTGTTTACGTATTGACGCAGGGGTAGCTTGGCATCGCAGCCTATTGGGCAGTCGAAAACGGTCTCGCCATTAACCCAAACAAAACCGAGATGGTTCATTCACCATAAAATACAAGATCAAGGCGGTATTGCTGTCGCAAATGGGAGACATCCGTCTAGAACCAGCGGACACAGTGAAACATCTAGGGCTCATTCTGTATACGAAGCTTTCTTAGAAGCCAAATATCGAAGAGAGAGCAAAGAAGACATCGATGGCCTTATACTGCTGTAGAGCAGCCATCTAGAGATGGCAAATATTTGAGTACCTGTGACTTTGTCACTGCTACTTAAAAATCACTGGTCACAGCTGTGACAAGTTTCCTAAAGTAGCAGTGACATCAATTAACGAACAAAGTAGCAGTCACAGTATCACATCAAAAATTGTGACTGTGACAAAATAGCATTCACCGTGGAATATAAAAAATTGCGACTGAAACAAAGTAGCAGTCACAGTATCACATGAAAAATTGCGAGTGTGATGAATTCATATTGATTAATGCTATGAATTTTCTTCAATTTTAGATAAATATAAATTGGTTAACATATAAAAAGTAATCTTAAAATTGCATCAATTTATATAGTAATTAAAAAAAAAAACTTATAAAAAGTATTTTATAAGTAACGAAATATTTTTAAAAGTATGTTTTCGTTTAATTTAAATAGTTTCTATCGAGTATCCTTATATTGAAAAAAAAAATCTTCAGAGAATATATTTATTGTGACTTTGAAAATGTGCGTCTTAAAAAATAACGGATCATGTACATTAATTTTTGTACGAAACGGTTACAAATCAGTTTGCTTATATTTAGTAAAAACTAAAGATGTCTGTGTCAAAAAGAACCAAAACAAGTTATGTGTGGCAATTTTTTAAAGAAGTGGATGCTGTTTTCGCAAAATGTGATATTTGTAAATGCAAAATATCATATAAAACGTCAACATCAAATTTAAAAAAACATATGGAACGGAGGCATCCTACTGTTCGATTGGAAATGGTAATATAATTTTGAAGTAATTATCAAATTGGTATTGTGAAAATATTTTTGCAGACGGAAACTACGCCAGCGCCGCAAAATGCGCCTGTTGCTTTCGAAGAGGATATTCCATCAACTTCGACTGCATTACCAAAGCCTTTAAGACAAACTAAGATTTTAAATGTCGCGCGGCTAAAATCAAAAAGTGAAATAACAAGCAAGTTATTGCAGCTGTTTACGGTGGATTTGCAACCTTTCTGTATAGTTGAGGACAAAGGTTTTCGGGAATTTGTAACAGCCCTATATCCATCTTATGACATTCCTAGCAGACGTGTGATTTAAAAATCAATGATTCCTGCATTGTATGAGGAATGTAAACATAAGGTGCGAGAAATGATTAGGTGCGGGAAATATTTTGCATCACCACTGATTGTTGGACATCGCGGAACACGTCTAGTTTCATTGCTGTAACTGCACATTATGTGTCCGAAAATTTTAAACTAACGTCAGTGCTTTTATCGTCATCCCAACTGAGGCAAAATCATACAGCTGAAAACTTAAGTGAGGCGATACAACAAATCGTAAGTGATTGGAAAATTAACGATAAAATATTGCTAGCTGTGTCGGATAAAGCGTAACATAAAAAGTGTTATAATTAATAAGTTAGGTTGGAAGCATTTTGGATGTATGGCTCATACAATTAATTTAATTGTAAAAGAAGGATTACGCATTCCTGAAGTAGAGCAAGTAACTGATAAAATTAAAATAATAGTTGCTTTACTTCAAGAAAAGTACTTCAGCGAATGAAGCGTTTGAAAATTACCAGCGCAACAGCGGTAAAGAACCTCTAAAATTAATTCAACAAGTTGAAACGAGGTGGAACTCCACACTGGCAATGTTGGAGCGTTTTTCGGAGTTGGAGGAAGCGGTGAAATGTACTTTGGTAATTATCAACAAAAATTTACCTATATTAACCAGCGACGAGTGGGCGACTGTTGCTGCTGTGTGCAAAATTTGTAAACCATTTGGAGATGCCACATTAAGCATTAGTGGTGAAACATATTGCACAGGTTCGATGGTAATACCAATCGCAAATGGTCTATTCGATGTGTATAGACACTTGCGAACTGATAAATTTTCAAATACTATACAAAAAGTGATTGAAATTTTTTTAAATGGAATTAGGGAACGTTTTAGCAGTTTACAACACAGTAATACACTTACGGTAGCTACTTTTCTAGACCCCAGATTCAAATTAGTGGCGTTGACTGATGAATCAGCAGCTCATAACACAAAAAAACTTATAAAACGTTATCTAATAGATATGCAAAGGGAAGAAATAGAATTTCAGACTGAAAGAACAGAAGAAAATATTGAAAAATCGGTATCAATATGGAGTTCTTTCGATAAATACGCTAATGAACATACACCACATAGTAGCGTAGAAGCAAAAGCCATTATTGAAATTCAGCGCTATTTGGAAGATGGCCTGGTTTCCCGTAGTTACGACCCATTTCATTGGTGGCTTGAAAATAAATACAGATACCCTAAAATGGCAGAATTAGCCAAAAAGTATTTATGTGTTTTAGCCTCCTCCGTTCCTTACGAGAGAATTTTTTCCAAAGCGGGGCAAATTGTATGTGATCGTCGGTCAAGATTAAACGAAAGGAATACTGAAATATTGTTGTTTTTGAATACAAATGGAAAATATTTACAAACATAATATTTTGGCCTTCTTTTCCATTTAATGTAAATATTTTTAACACTATTTAGTTTTATCTTTTATGTATGTATATACTTTGTATTTGGTGATTTTCTAAAAATGAATTTACTATGTTAATTTCTGTTTATTCTAATAAATATGCACATTGCACCTAAATGAAAAAAGGAAACAATTTTGTTCTACCTTATTGGCCTATGTCTGTTACAATTTTTATTCCAGTCACAGTCACAGTTTAAAATCACTGCTACTACAAAGTCACAGTCACAAGTAGCAGTGTTCCTTAAAAGTCACAACATCGCCCATCTCTACAGCCATCGCCAGAAGGTGGGATCTCTCACCGAAAGTGGTCCTCTGGCTCTACAACATCATAGTAAAACCCATTATGTTCTATGGTGTTTTTATGTAGTGGAGGGCTCTAGAAAAGACCACACATGCAAAGAAATTCGAAAGCGTTCAGAGGGCAACAGCATGTGTGGTGCCCTAAGGTCCACCCCAACCATGGCACTTAACGCGTATAGCACTATACGTATAGACCGTTGACTTCGCCGGAAGATGTATAACTGCGAACGCGGCTATTAGACTCAGAAAGTCTAAACTCTTAAAAGAACACGGGTCTGAACACTCGGAAATTCTAACTTACCTTGACTTTCTGCCGGATCACTTGGATCATGGACTCGCCAAACCGAACTCGGCTTGCTCCCTCTCTACCCATATACCGGCGAGGAAGATGTGGGTAGGAAGAAGGCGTTGAAGGAGAGGGTTAGTGAGCTTCTTCACGGATGGGTCAAAGCTTGGGAAGAAGTTTGGCGGTGGGATTTATTGTCGAGAGGTCTCCATAAACTGCAGTTTCAGACTTCCTGACCATTTTAGTGTCTTTCAGGCCGAGGTTGCAGCCATTAAGACATTCAAGTTATAAAGGGTTCATATGCCATATTTCCACCGCTTTGCACAAGATTGTGTTTAAATGTACTTAAATATTTCTACTGATTCATGCAATCATACACAAATTAATTTTATACTTCATTCGACGACGTAGTAGGTTTTTGCCAAATATTTATATCGCTATTCGAAGTAAATATGTTAAATTCCTATACAGCAAGGAAAACTACATCGTTTCTGATTTATTACGATTTAAGGAATTTCGCTTATTGTTTACTTTATTTTTGTCAAAAATTGGAAAGATCACATAATCACACCATAAAAGCAAGTACAATTCAAATCTTTGCCTCAATAGTTTCGAAGTAATTTTTTGAATTCCGACTGAAAGCAAAACAAATTGTTATCTGGCAATGTCGTCGTCGTTACCGCCGACCTTTATCTTTCTGATGTCAGTGTATAACTTCTACTGGTAAGCTTCTGAGAGTGACTTTCGGTGACAGAAGCCGCGATGTTTGGTTTCAGTTCGGCAAAGCAGCAAACCACTCCATGTTCAATTAGTCACAAATAATCATCTTTGACAAATCTCCTTGTCACACAGTAACCGGTCCGAACAGTACTATGATTTTGCTACTACAAAATTGGATTCTTTAGTAGACAATTAATTTAAAAAAGAAAAAATCTCAATTTTTGTGCATATTTCTATATCAGACGCTCTAAAAGAGGCGTCCGTGAGCTTTATCACGGACGGATAAAGCCCACGCACAATGCTAACTCTAGCTTCTACTTACCACATTGTAACCTATTGTTCTAGCAGAAGTGACCGCAATAAAGGAAGCAGTAAATAAACTGTTTCTAAGAGTAGCTTCATTCAGAGAAGTTCATTCCGATAGCAGATCAAGCCTTGAGCTGACCTTGATCTGACTGATAATGTGCTTTAGGTTAATCCGACTTTTGAGCAAGTAAAGAAGGGTGGATCATCTAACGTTTTAAATTTGAATTATCTATATTTTGACATTGAAAACGTCAAATACCATTCGGAAAGTGCCAGATATTTAGTAAAAGGTCTAAAATTTACGAAATGGGTCGCTACTTACCAGAAAATGGGGAAATATTGGAAACTTTTTCCCGAAAAATCATCTTTTCGGACGATCCTCATTTCCACCTCGATGGTTACGTTAACAAACAGAATTGTGGCATTTGGGCCACAGAAAACCCGCACGTAATCGTCGAGAAGACAATGCACCCAGCACGAATCACTGTATGGTGCGGATTTGGTCTGGTGGAATCATCGACCCATTTTTCTCGAAAATGAAGAAGGAACCGCCGTAACCATCAATTAGCGATATCGCGCAATGTTAACCGAATTTTTCTTCAAGCAAATTGAGGAGGAAGACTTGGGTAACATTTGGTTCCAGCAGGACGGCGCTACGTGCCATACAGCAAACGCTACACTCAATCTTGTACGCCCTATCTTCGAATTTAAAATTTTATATGGCCCACCCTATATATATCTTGTATCCTCTATAAATGACAGTCTAGACGTGCAATAGGGGATTAAGTCATAAGGCATTATCTCCTTCCTAGCGAGAGTGGTGCGGCACGGTTCTCAAGCGGGTTGCCAAATCTTACATGATTGTGACAATTCAGAGGTGCCTCCTAATGATCCCCGTATTAATTGGATAATTTGTCGCCAGAAAGTTAATTCGGCTGTATGAACCCGGGCCGCCTTGAGGTCATAGGGCTCTAGCATGGTAGACCTTTGTTCTTCTTTGAAAACGTAGATTCGACAGCTCATCTCGATGAACCAAGAGTCGTAAAAGATAAGATGGACAATACAATAAAAGCTCCTGCACAAGTAAGACGAAAGTAGATACAAGTTTAGATTTCTGCACGCCATATCGCCAGAGAAGCGTGCGTTAAAGAACTTGACAGAGATGACGATGAAATACCCTCATGTCGCGATACTTTCACACGACATTTACTGAAAGCCGATAAAACAGCTGCATCCCCGTCAGGAAGCAAACACAACTTCGACAGAGGAGGCTTCAAAAAGACAGCGTCTCTAACTCCAGCATGACAAAGTCGAAAGAGATGTCATATAACGTTTTAAAAGCCACAAGGCTCCCAATGGAAAAGAGGGAACTATTCACAAGCGAACGAAGCCAAACACTAATATATGTACGTACCTATTTATACTCAGCTGGCATGACCCTCTGCTTGAAGGATGGTTGGACCGGAACCCTACATTGCGGTTTGTTCCCAACCGTAGGGATTTGTTCCAAAAGGAGGGGAAAATGGGTAGGAAAAAATACTGGCAACGTTTTAGAGTCGGTTAGTTACCCACCAGCACCTGTGCCACAATGAGAGCTCGAAATGGTCATTGTCCACAGAAGTTCCAACGATTCTTTATCCTCCCCTGTTCCCCTGTTAACGTCAGTGCTTTTGTCGTCATCCCAACTGAGGCAAAATCATACAGCTGAAAACTTAAGTGAGGCGATACAACAAATCGTAAGTGATTGGAAAATTAACGATAAAATATTGCTAGCTGTGTCGGATAAAGCGTAACATAAAAAGTGTTATAATTAATAAGTTAGGTTGGAAGCATTTTGGATGTATGGCTCATACAATTAATTTAATTGTAAAAGAAGGATTACGCATTCCTGAAGTAGAGCAAGTAACTGATAAAATTAAAATAATAGTTGCTCACTTCAAGAAAAGTACTTCAGCGAATGAAGCGTTTGAAAATTACCAGCGCAACAGCGGTAAAGAACCTCTAAAATTAATTCAACAAGTTGAAACGAGGTGGAACTCCACACTGGCAATGTTGGAGCGTTTTTCGGAGTTGGAGGAAGCGGTGAAATGTACTTTGGTAATTATCAACAAAAATTTACCTATATTAACCAGCGACGAGTGGGCGACTGTTGCTGCTGTGTGCAAAATTTGTAAACCATTTGGAGATGCCACATTAAGCATTAGTGGTGAAACATATTGCACAGGTTCGATGGTAATACCAATCGCAAATGGTCTATTCGATGTGTATAGACACTTGCGAACTGATAAATTTTCAAATACTATACAAAAAGTGATTGAAATTTTTTTAAATGGAATTAGGGAACGTTTTAGCAGTTTACAACACAGTAATACACTTACGGTAGCTACTTTTCTAGACCCCAGATTCAAATTAGTGGCGTTGACTGATGAATCAGCAGCTCATAACACAAAAAAACTTATAAAACGTTATCTAATAGATATGCAAAGGGAAGAAATAGAATTTCAGACTGAAAGAACAGAAGAAAATATTGAAAAATCGGTATCAATATGGAGTTCTTTCGATAAATACGCTAATGAACATAAACCACATAGTAGCGTAGAAGCAAAAGCCATTATTGAAATTCAGCGCTATTTGGAAGATGGCCTGGTTTCCCGTAGTTACGACCCATTTCATTGGTGGCTTGAAAATAAATACAGATACCCTAAAATGGCAGAATTAGCCAAAAAGTATTTATGTGTTTTAGCCTCCTCCGTTCCTTACGAGAGAATTTTTTCCAAAGCGGGGCAAATTGTATGTGATCGTCGGTCAAGATTAAACGAAAGGAATACTGAAATATTGTTGTTTTTGAATACAAATGGAAAATATTTACAAACATAATATTTTGGCCTTCTTTTCCATTTAATGTAAATATTTTTAACACTATTTAGTTTTATCTTTTATGTATGTATATACTTTGTATTTGGTGATTTTCTAAAAATGAATTTACTATGTTAATTTCTGTTTATTCTAATAAATATGCACATTGCACCTAAATGAAAAAAGGAAACAATTTTGTTCTACCTTATTGGCCTATGTCTGTTACAATTTTTATTCCAGTCACAGTCACAGTTTAAAATCACTGCTACTACAAAGTCACAGTCACAAGTAGCAGTGTTCCTTAAAAGTCACAACATCGCCCATCTCTACAGCCATCGCCAGAAGGTGGGATCTCTCACCGAAAGTGGTCCTCTGGCTCTACAACATCATAGTAAAACCCATTATGTTCTATGGTGTTTTTATGTAGTGGAGGGCTCTAGAAAAGACCACACATGCAAAGAAATTCGAAAGCGTTCAGAGGGCAACAGCATGTGTGGTGCCCTAAGGTCCACCCCAACCATGGCACTTAACGCGTATAGCACTATACGTATAGACCGTTGACTTCGCCGGAAGATGTATAACTGCGAACGCGGCTATTAGACTCAGAAAGTCTAAACTCTTAAAAGAACACGGGTCTGAACACTCGGAAATTCTAACTTACCTTGACTTTCTGCCGGATCACTTGGATCATGGACTCGCCAAACCGAACTCAGCTTGCTCCCTCTCTACCCATATACCGGCGAGGAAGATGTGGGTAGGAAGAAGGCGTTGAAGGAGAGGGTTAGTGAGCTTCTTCACGGATGGGTCAAAGCTTGGGAAGAAGTTTGGCGGTGGGATTTATTGTCGAGAGGTCTCCATAAACTGCAGTTTCAGACTTCCTGACCATTTTAGTGTCTTTCAGGCCGAGGTTGCAGCCATTAAGACATTCAAGTTATAAAGGGTTCATATGCCATATTTCCACCGCTTTGCACAAGATTGTGTTTAAATGTACTTAAATATTTCTACTGATTCATGCAATCATACACAAATTAATTTTATACTTCATTCGACGACGTAGTAGGTTTTTGCCAAATATTTATATCGCTATTCGAAGTAAATATGTTAAATTCCTATACAGCAAGGAAAACTACATCGTTTCTGATTTATTACGATTTAAGGAATTTCGCTTATTGTTTACTTTATTTTTGTCAAAAATTGGAAAGATCACATAATCACACCATAAAAGCAAGTACAATTCAAATCTTTGCCTCAATAGTTTCGAAGTAATTTTTTGAATTCCGACTGAAAGCAAAACAAATTGTTATCTGGCAATGTCGTCGTCGTTACCGCCGACCTTTATCTTTCTGATGTCAGTGTATAACTTCTACTGGTAAGCTTCTGAGAGTGACTTTCGGTGACAGAAGCCGCGATGTTTGGTTTCAGTTCGGCAAAGCAGCAAACCACTCCATGTTCAATTAGTCACAAATAATCATCTTTGACAAATCTCCTTGTCACACAGTAACCGGTCCGAACAGTACTATGATTTTGCTACTACAAAATTGGATTCTTTAGTAGACAATTAATTTAAAAAAGAAAAAATCTCAATTTTTGTGCATATTTCTATATCAGACGCTCTAAAAGAGGCGTCCGTGAGCTTTATCACGGACGGATAAAGCCCACGCACAATGCTAACTCTAGCTTCTACTTACCACATTGTAACCTATTGTTCTAGCAGAAGTGACCGCAATAAAGGAAGCAGTAAATAAACTGTTTCTAAGAGTAGCTTCATTCAGAGAAGTTCATTCCGATAGCAGATCAAGCCTTGAGCTGACCTTGATCTGACTGATAATGTGCTTTAGGTTAATCCGACTTTTGAGCAAGTAAAGAAGGGTGGATCATCTAACGTTTTAAATTTGAATTATCTATATTTTGACATTGAAAACGTCAAATACCATTCGGAAAGTGCCAGATATTTAGTAAAAGGTCTAAAATTTACGAAATGGGTCGCTACTTACCAGAAAATGGGGAAATATTGGAAACTTTTTCCCGAAAAATCATCTTTTCGGACGATCCTCATTTCCACCTCGATGGTTACGTTAACAAACAGAATTGTGGCATTTGGGCCACAGAAAACCCGCACGTAATCGTCGAGAAGACAATGCACCCAGCACGAATCACTGTATGGTGCGGATTTGGTCTGGTGGAATCATCGACCCATTTTTCTCGAAAATGAAGAAGGAACCGCCGTAACCATCAATTAGCGATATCGCGCAATGTTAACCGAATTTTTCTTCAAGCAAATTGAAGAGGAAGACTTGGGTAACATTTGGTTCCAGCAGGACGGCGCTACGTGCCATACAGCAAACGCTACACTCAATCTTGTACGCCCTATCTTCGAATTTAAAATTTTATATGGCCCACCCTATATATATCTTGTATCCTCTATAAATGACAGTCTAGACGTGCAATAGGGGATTAAGTCATAAGGCATTATCTCCTTCCTAGCGAGAGTGGTGCGGCACGGTTCTCAAGCGGGTTGCCAAATCTTACATGATTGTGACAATTCAGAGGTGCCTCCTAATGATCCCCGTATTAATTGGATAATTTGTCGCCAGAAAGTTAATTCGGCTGTATGAACCCGGGCCGCCTTGAGGTCATAGGGCTCTAGCATGGTAGACCTTTGTTCTTCTTTGAAAACGTAGATTCGACAGCTCATCTCGATGAACCAAGAGTCGTAAAAGATAAGATGGACAATACAATAAAAGCTCCTGCACAAGTAAGACGAAAGTAGATACAAGTTTAGATTTCTGCACGCCATATCGCCAGAGAAGCGTGCGTTAAAGAACTTGACAGAGATGACGATGAAATACCCTCATGTCGCGATACTTTCACACGACATTTACTGAAAGCCGATAAAACAGCTGCATCCCCGTCAGGAAGCAAACACAACTTCGACAGAGGAGGCTTCAAAAAGACAGCGTCTCTAACTCCAGCATGACAAAGTCGAAAGAGATGTCATATAACGTTTTAAAAGCCACAAGGCTCCCAATGGAAAAGAGGGAACTATTCACAAGCGAACGAAGCCAAACACTAATATACGTACCTATTTATACTCAGCTGGCATGACCCTCTGCTTGAAGGATGGTTGGACCGGAACCCTACATTGCGGTTTGTTCCCAACCGTAGGGATTTGTTCCAAAAGGAGGGGAAAATGGGTAGGAAAAAATACTGGCAACGTTTTAGAGTCGGTTAGTTACCCACCAGCACCTGTGCCACAATGAGAGCTCGAAATGGTCATTGTCCACAGAAGTTCCAACGATTCTTTATCCTCCCCTGTTCCCCTTTTGCTGGAAAGGTTGAAGCATCTCGGCAGACATACCCTTTATGTACTATATAAATTGGAAGTGGAATTCGTTTTTCCAAATATCAGCCGATTTACTTAACCTAACCTATCTTTTGCGACTTCGTTTTGGAACTTTCTAGGTTTTTGATTAAATGCGTGTTGTGGGCGTGGTAGTTCTGTTAAGATCGCCTACAATACTGAACTTTTCACGGTGCCCAGAAACAACTATGTACATACTTATATTAATTTTCATAATGATTATAACGACGTACATATAGGATCGTTAGCGTATGCGTAATCTCTTCCGAAAAGACTGCACCTCATCCGCATTCATCGACCACACATGGCATGCGTATAATCGAATTAGCCTCGTCGCTTGTAGCATATCGCATACACCATTTCTTGCAGCATTTGTTTACAACTTCTCCGCGACACGACGGTAATACGGTAGACTTTGTACTTTAGCTATTAAAAGGGATCTTGTGTTCATCACTTTTAAACAAACTAATGACGTTATTAAAATATTAAACTCGACTGGGTTCACATTAAGAAATTGGTTTTGGAACCACTCTAAATTTATTGAAAATGATGGAACTGAAGAGTTATTGAGCTCTATTGACCAAATCCCAACTAAAACACCACCACGATTTGAACACAAATATTATTAATTTGCGAGCTACCAAACGAAACATATTTCTTTTATAATTGTCTTTAATTATTAGCCCATTTTCTTACTAAAGCAAAAATCTTAATGCAAGAGAGTAGAATCCGAAAACTAGATTGAAATGATGTTCAATAGTCCAATGCTCCCTGCCAAGTAAATAGTTTTGCTTATAGTTCAGTGGGAGCGTGCGGATGTACAATATAGTATAATTCTTCATATATAGTATGGTTACTTTATAATGCTTCGTCTTCTTCTCCTGTGGAAGACTAAGCATTAGCAAAGATGAAAAATACGTTTGATTTTTAACAAAAGTTGGTAGTTGGTAAAGTATGTCGTCTTACATGCAATCGACAACGCGCTGTTCTCAATGAAGAGCTGTGAGTCTAAGCTAAGTAGAGGTTCCACGGAGCGGCAAACTCAGTTTCGGGAACAAGAGGAAATTACACGGAGCCAAATCTAGTGAATAACGTGAACTTATTGGGGAATGTTCATTGTCATTTAAAAGAACCTTTTTTGGCATTTATTTTCTGAATATTATCTCTTTCAAATGCTGCCGAGGCTGAATCGAAGGTGCTCCATCCGTAGGGTCCGATTTTCGATGACTCATTCAAACATTTCGACTGGCCATCGGCAAATGACACTCGTGATGTTTCGCTCCAAGGCCTGAAGCGAAGTGGGATTGTTCGACTTTAACGACCTACTTAAAGAACTCAAGAAACGAGGCTGTCAGGGCGACCTCTTAACCTAACCCATTTCAACAAACACTGTGTGATTGCATGGATAATTCCTGGCTTATTTCCTTTGGCACTAAAGTTATTTTTATATCATATTCGATTATCTGTATTTCCTTGGGTAGTGGGAGACTTAACCCCTCAAAGTATGAAACATTCCGAAATAGGGACTCTAGAACTGGCAGTAACCTAGCTGAAAGGTAGAGATATGGTTTGTTTATTTTTTTCATTCTAGCCCTAGAACACACACCCAGAAAATACCACGTAAACACACAGCTGGGATACGTTAGTAACCGGGACCTTATTTTGCGGTTTTTTTAATGCTTATATAACCGATTTCTCTGATTTTTTTTGAAGTGTATATTTTAATATATAAAAAGTATTTTGTCTTTTGTTTCATTGGAATATTCCTACTGGTTCCAGCGATATGGGCAAATAAAATCAGGACATGCAACCTTGGATTTTTGTTTTTGTTGTTGTCCTGATAAATGCAAAACAAAATAATATAATTTATATTAATATACTTGTAGAGTAACAACGAGTACACATTTTGGTTTTTATTTCATTGAAATATTCTACCTTGTCCAAAAGATATGTGCAAAAAGGTCGCGCAAGGTATGGGTACGAAGGTAGCAAATACACGGGTATAACTGGTTTTTGTATTTTATATGCAGCTGCAAGGGTTGTTTTAACACGAGGTGTTGTTATAAATGCTGCCTGTTGATATTTTCATTATTGTTTTGGTGCTCAAAAGTGTAAGAAGTGAAAATATAAGTGAAAATAAATATAACGGAAACTATAAATAACTATAATAACTAGTCCCCCCTTGAAATTCAAACGTCCTCGTTTGAATCTTTAGGTGTATTAAAAATTTGGTTATGTCCTTCTATTGCCGGTTGTGAGAGTTTGTTGGGTTCATCTTCTTTTTGTTTAAGTTTCTTCCCGAAAATTAGGGCGATGAATATTAAAAGGATGATTAGCGTGATGCTGGTTCCGTGTTTTACTCTGCTTGCTGCTTCTAACAGACTTCCTTCTTTTGAATTGTTGAAGTTAAGCTGTTTCAGCATCTCCAGCGAGAGGAATTCTTCTATATTGAGTGGTGCGGATGACGGCTGAAGGATGGCTGGTAGTGGTTTACTTTTAAAAATGTAGGTTCGTTATTTTTTGAAATTTCTCCGTTGTATTTATTTAGAAATATTATTCCTGGTCCTATTTCCTCTATGGTTGGAATATGTTGGTTGTTGACCTCCGTGCAGTTTGGCAAACGACTTTTTAAAAGATTATTTAAACAAGTATCATTACTTAAATCTTTTGCATTATTGCTTAAGCATATTTGTAGGAAATTGTATTTTTTATAATAATTTTCTATTTCATAAATTCCCTTTTCACAGTTTAAAATTGTATTGAAATTGATTTTATTGATTTTCCCGTTATTTTTTACTGCTCTAATATCTAATGTTTTACAATTTTGGTCATCTACGGTTGGGAGGCTAACAATATAAATTATAATTTTGCCATTAGTTGCAATTTTTACTTCGGAAAATTCGAGTGCTTCGTCTAAATTAACATATGGAATATTGTCATTGTCTATTACTTCTTTCACAATATTTATTTCTTCATTTGATAAGATAAGAGAATTTATTATATTGGCTTTTGCCCAATGTATTGCGTATGCAATATTTAAAATTTCTTCCTTAATTATTTCTAATTTGTATTTTAGCTGTAAAAATGCTTCAATTTCTAAACTATTTTCACTTTGCATGGTTTTAATTATATTATTTGTAATATTTGTTATCTCGCTAATTTTGCCTATTGCAAGTTTGTTAATTAATACCTGATTATTGTTATTTTGTAAAACATTATTTATCTTACTTGAAATTATTTCGTAGTCCTCATGGTCTGGACTTCCTGCAATCCATTTCCATGCGCTACCCAGGAAATTTAATGATCTTTTTATTTTTTGCTTTTTTTTTCTTTTTTTTAAATTGTTAAGTTGGACTCTTATCTGTGTTAGTATATGGGATATGAAGAGGTAGTTAGGGTTTTTGCGGATAGTTTCAGTTTTAATAGTCGCTTGTATGTGGTGTAGTGTGTCCGTATATTTTTCTATGTGAATTTCGTGTTTTATCCTAAATGTTCCTGTTTGTTCACTTTTCTATTGTTATTAATTGGGAATTTGAGTAGTCGAGGATTTGTACTTCCGCCAGGCATAGCGGTAGTAATATTCTGGAAAAAATGTCAGTATATATTTAGTTACGTATTC